>JASFDG010000139.1:27472-42040 GCA_036937095.1 Phaeolepiota aurea
AAGGTAAGTTGCAACGCTTGTAACAGTCTTGATACCCATACATCTCACTGTGAGTGTAGGATGTACACGTCAGCCTCAGAAGGTGAAGGAGAGAGCCCAAACCATTTTATGCGGCCGCCCAGGACGCGTATCATATAGGCCTTCTGGGACCATAAGGCCCCCTGCAGCGGCACCAAGCCAGACTGACCAGCAGCTGCACCGCGATACAATGCGTGCGCCTCAGCACGGAGCGCACGGTGGACCGTGACGAGTACATCCCACACAGTGACGTATGCGCGGCCAGCCATAGTGGGGAACACGACGATCGGGCGCGTGCTCCAGTTGGCTTCGATCGTGAGGGACACCACCACGGGGCTCGTCGCGGGTTCCTCAAACCAATATCCACGACGCACATGACTGGTGCCCCACACCATGGCAGAGGTCGGCGAGCGGGTGATTGTGTAATCTATCATCGGGAAGGGTGCGTATCCCAGGGATGCGTTGAGGGACACTGGTGTGGACGTGAGTGCGGGCAGGGGGATGCGCGAATACGGAGACGCGGAGTGGTTGAGTGGTGGTGCGCTGGTGGGTAATGTCGCGTCGTCAACCATTTTGAATCGACGTATTAGCTTGTGTTATTGGCGAAGCTAGAGGGCGCGGACGCGGAGGTGAGTAACGTCTGCTGGTTACAGTGATTGGGATTGGACAACTTACTGTGCACTAGCTACGTCTGGTTTTGGAGGAAAGACTGGGTTAAACCTGGTGGTTCTCGACGTGCCCAATTGTCTTGAGGAATGGCTAGTGGGGAAAGAGGGGTGAGGGCAGGGGGTTGGTGAAATAAACAGTCGATTTTCATCCTGCTTATACCCAGTTTTTCGCTGTGGCCAGGAGGAGGATCCAATCGTGTATTTTCCCCGAGCTGGGCAACCCTTGATTCCCTTTCCTAGAAAGCCACCATAGAAGAAAAAAAAAGGTCAAAAAAGAAGGGTCTGGTTGTAACAGCATTACCGAACCAAATCTGCCAGATCATACCCTTAATTGGGAGAGCTTCTATTGAATTCGAGGCCGTGTGCGTCTGTGTTTCAAGGTCAAAAGGTCAAATGCCAAGCTAAATCTTCAGATTGGAAAGACTCGAGTCACTCGACGTGTGAGGGTACCCCCGTTTACGAGCCACAGGTTATTGTGGGAATAACCAATCCAGCGTTTTCCGAGATCCTGCCCGAGTCGAGCACCAAATGTGAGTGTAAGCAGAGGGTGGCCAGTGTGCGGGATTATTAGTGCGGGTTACTATGTTGCTAGGCGTGGCTGGCGAACTTGGACCCACAGCGACCGTGAAGCGCCTCGCAAATAGGACACAATATGTCCTTTATTCCGCATTTGACCTGTGTTCAATGTTGATGGCTTTCCTTGCGCTTTCATTTACATCGTCCGCCATCTCGCTGGATAATCATCGTACAATGCTTCCTATTTGTGTTACCCATCCTCGAGAAACGAAACCCAACATAGGTTGATCAAAGCAGACTACGGGGTACGCCCAGCACCCAGGCCTCAGAATCTCAAGCTTCACCCCCCACTCCTCTGCCAGTGGGTGTATAACACGGCTGTGGAATCCACTCGGCAGTAGCAGCTCCAAGCCAGATGTGAGTCCTACATATCGGGCGATGCCCACTGCCGACTGGACCTGACGATATCGCGTTCCTCGCAACTATCCTGTAGAACATTAAATCAAATTTATCCTCTGAGGAGGAATACCCTCACACAGTGTGGCGTGATGTGGCTGCCAGCGTCGCAGGTTTGGGAATGATTTTGTGTGCCTCTCGCTGTTCGAATGCCTTGGACGATTTGGGGGATCAAGTCAGCGCTGTTCACCGTTCATTCTACCTGGATATATACAGGCGGTGTTATTCAGCATACCTTACTAAAATCCGATTTTTCCATGTGTGCAGTCGAATACTTTGTTCCTAGCCTTGAAGCAATTAATTACAGAGAGCGTAACGACCTGTACAGTGCTTAAAACCGTGGTGCATGAATCAGCCATGCTGAGCATAAAAAGCACAAAGGCATTTTTCGGCCTCACCGGGGATAACCGATAATCAATAACCGCTGACCTTGAAATTGGTGCCGGACCAATCAGAGTGGTAAATAAACTAATGTTTGGCCTTGTGGACCTTGTATTCTTCGTCGTCGTCAAACACCAGACAGATCATCGACCTACCCACCCACTCATCCATAAACCATGCTACTCAGTGTAAATTATTGTTTTATTTTGGGGGCTACGACTAATATCACCACCATTATAGGCAGGACTGCAGTCAATCTACGAAATTTGAAATACATCCTGTGCAAAAGTTTTAATGAAAATATATCGAAGGCATCTAGAATTGGTGATTTAAGAGCAGTTTTGGTAGGACAGGTTACTTGGGAGAAGAGGAGAAAGAGAACGGTACGTTGCAACGCTTGTAGGTTTCTTTGTTGATACTCATACGTCTCACTGCGAGTGTAGGATGTACACATCAGCCTCAGAAGGCGAGGGAGAGAGCCCAAACCATTTGATGCGGCCGCCCAGGACGCGTAGCATATAGGCCTTCTGGGAATACACGGGCCCCTGCAGCGGCGCCAATCCAACCTGACCAGCAGCTGCACCGCAATACAACACCTGCGCCTCAGCACAGAGCGCACGGTGGACCGCGACGAGCACATCCCACACAGTGACGTATGCGCGGCTAGCCAAAGTGGGGAGCACGACGATCGGGCGCGTACTCCAGCTGGCTTCGATCGTGAGCGACACCACCGCGGGGCTCGTCGCGGGTTCCTCGATGCACCGGATGCGAACGTACCCGCTACGCACACGGTTGGTGCCACGCACCATGGCAGAGGCCGGCGAGCGGGTGATAGTATAATCTATCATCTGGAAGGGTGCGCATCTCAGGGATGCGTTGAGGGAGACTGGTGTGGACGTTAGTGCGGGCAGGGGGGTGCGCGAATACGGAGACGCGGAGTGGTTGAGCGGTGGTGAGCTGCTGGGCAATGTCGCGTTGTCCAAAGCAGATGCCTGGGGGGTACCGTCTTCATTACTGGAGTTGACTGGGATGACAGGTGGTGGTGGGAACTGCGATGCGCTCCCCAATTGAAGGGGAGTGGGTGGAACACGGCGTGTAGAAGGGACCATTTTGAATCGATGTATTAGGATCGGTGAAGCTAGAGAGCGCGAATGTTGAGGTGAGTGACATCCGTTGGTTCCCACAATTGGGATTGGACAACTTACTGTGAGCTAGATATGTCTGTGGTTTTGAAGGGAAGACTTGGGTTGGTCCTGGTAGTTCCAAAGTGCCAAATGGTCCTGAGAAAGGGGGGAGGAACGAGGACGAAGTAAACAGTCAATTTTCACCCCCCTTTTATCTTAAAATTTCCGCTGTGTGTCAGTTCCAGAGTCAGTAAATCAGTGGCTTCTTTTCCTAGGGACAAGCAACCCTTGACCCCGTTTTGCTCGTTGTCCAAGCCACCAAGACTCCAAAATTTACCAGATAATTATAACCAGGGTCACGTTGAAACAGCATCGCGAAAGCCAAAAACCCGCCATGGAATCACGTCCATAATGGGGCATATTAATTGAAATTTGAAATTCGAGGCCGTGCGTGTGTGCCGATCCTAGGTCAAAGCTGCAAATGTCAAGAGTCACAGTGAAATTTTATTATTTTGGGAAGCCTTGGCGCATAGGATGCCCACCTCGATCGTGGGCCACATTCCATTTGCTAGAATAACCTGTCAAAGGTTTCCCGGATCCCGCCTGAGGTTGAGCAGATCAAGATACTTGCTGGTGCTGTGGGTTACGTCCAAATTTAAATTTCACCAGGTCATGGCAAATAGGGCACAACATTTCCCTTATTCCACATTTAGCCTGTTTGCAACGTCGATGGCTCTGGAGTCTGCTTGCAGTTTTGTTACCATCATCAATTATCTCGCCGTGATCATCCCCACACAAACGTATCGGATAGTTTGTCTAGCACTACTATTATAAAACTCGCAGCAGCACTGGTGTATCCATATTTTTATACATTCCCACTGTGGCGTATGCTGACAGTTGGTCCATGGCAACACTTACTAGGATCGCACGGCAACGATGGGCAGTTCAACCTCTGCGCCCAGTCAACTTTTGAATTTCAACGATTGTTGCAGACATGCTTCGGCACGCGCGGGGAATCATCAGTTACAAGGTCGCAGAACCAGTGTCGCAGACATTCATCAATTGCAACGCTCATTCTGCCAACTAAAATACCCACCTGCCACCCCACCTCACACCGTGAAGCAGGTACGATTCGCTGTGTGCCGCTTCACATGTAAATTTCGATTTTCAAAAGCCCCGGTACGCTGCTCTCACAGATATTCTTTTCTAAAGAAAGCCTGAAACGTCACAGAAACCATCTCCAGGTTCAGAAATGGGTTATCCTTCCATTTGTTTGCAACCCACGTACCGTGCCCAGCGCCCAACCCACTCACCCAGCCAGACCTTATGGCAACGCGATCTCCCTCTTGCCATCAACCGAGGAGATCCTCGTCTCGTCGACCCCCTACTAAGATGGCCGGCCTGTATGATATTGTGCCTCACTGTCACCCACAATCGCGATTGACGGTCTTTTTTTTTCACACACACACAACCCATCGCCGTGAACAGCGCGTCAATCAATGCTGTGAGAACTCAAAGCTTATTCGCCGGCCGGCTAGCTAGCCCCAGTTATGAAGCAGCAGCTTACATATCAAGAGCAACATATCATGAGCGTAAATAAAGCACTAGCGCGGTCGTGCGGGTCATCATTGAGTTGATTGGGGGGTGGTTGCTTATGTCTAACTCGCGAATGGACCTGGCGAGTGCGGGGCTGTAGGTGAAATGGAGGTATCGTTTACTAGCATCGGACTGGGAGGATATCCCAGGAGGGGGTTTGAGGAGGATGATTTCTTCAGTCAATAGCGGGAGTGGGATTGCGCTGAACGGTGAGCATGAATAGATGAGAGGGGGTTGATGCTGCGATGGGGTTTGTATATTCGACTTCGCATTGCTACAGCCAGTATAAAGCAAGTTCAAGCAATTCATAAATGTTATACAGACACCCATAGATATGCCTATGTGGACTCGGGATTAGTGAGTGGGGACAAAGGCGTTTCTTAAAAATAGAAACGTACATCATTGGACTCGCCATCATGATGGGCCTAGCCATAAGGTTTCACAAGTGAAGGCAGAGGGTTAGTTGAGGCAAGCATGTCAACGAAAGTTGGTGCAGCCTTCGCATTCGGGGGCAAAATTGGTGCCTAACGATCGATCAACGCTAGATTCGAAACCTGTGGGCGATGGAGATCGGGACAACCATCCCTTAGAGGCAGAATGCAACTTTGTGAGGAGGGCAGACGATTGTTCCATTCTACTCAGTGCTCACTGGCTTCAAGCTTCAGTCTATGCAATACATCTACTTTCCCACGGCGAGCTCACGGATGCAGGATAGGTCCAAGCCGGAAAGGAAAGAGAGGGTTAGAGATAACGTGTGCGATTCGCCACGGGTGACGGGCACAACCCTCATAGTAACATATGAAGCAAGATGCCTAGATGGGCATGTACTCCTGTGAGCAGAATGTGCATGTATGCGAGTGGTCAGACCACAATCATGATGGGAAAGCTATGACGGTCCTGATATTAGGAGATGGTTACTACAACAGACGCCCACGGGGTGGGATTACGGGTATACACTGGCAGGTGGGTTTGGTCCTTTTTGGGGCATGCCACAAGCTGTGAAGTTGGCATATTTAGAATCAGAAACGAGGCAACTTGTTCCAAAACCCTCACAATCCGAGGCAAAATATCAGACAGATCCTCAGCAAAAAAAAGGGTAATGACCTCCACGTTTTCATCAAAATTGCCTGAAATCAAAAAAGGCAAGAATCTACAGCATTGAACTGGCCGGCAAGTCGCGAAGCATAACATCATAGCTAAAAGCAGCATTTGGGAAAAGTTGTGGATGGTGCTACTTAACCGTCCCCTTCTCGCCTTATCTTTCTCCTCACTCTCCCTCCTCCAACCAGCCTCCTCGCTAAAGTCACAGTAAGCAACAAACACACTACAAGGAACAAAACATCTTACCTTGTTATAATAGCACGGCTGAAGTAATGTTGTTCGGTGCATCCAACCTAACCATCGTCCACCAGACCCAATACGAGAACATAGCCCCGATGCTTGCGAACGCCAGGGACACCCAGCCTACTCCCTTCATCCCTTCATCCGATTACCACAATGGCTCCATGCAGCCTCTCGTCCCAACCAACTTGGCTATGCCACCGCCTCTCGCCCACGCCAGATCACCATACGGCCGTATAACCCTGCCCACACTGACGTCAGGCCAAGTCTACGTCAACCCATTACTGGCATACGCACCTGTGCCCAAGATACAGTACACCATCCTCCACCCCCCCTCCTCCGCCGTACCTAACCCGGGCACCCACAGCCCCACCACCAGCACGCAGTGGTTCCACAACCCAGCGACGAGCCCGCCCCTCGACTCACTCACCATCCGCGTCGCCTGGAAGACGCGGCCCATCGTCGTGTTCCCGCACTACGGCAGGTGCGTCACGGTATGGGACGTGCTCTCCGCCGTGTACGACGCGCTCTGTGCGAAAGCGCATGCGTATTGCACTACCACCGTGGCAGGGGGTGATCGAGTGGGCTTTTCCCCCCAGTCGCATAGCAGGAGCCAGGCGGGGGGATGGGTTGCGCAGAGCGTCATGCACGCGTCGATGCTCGACGTGGTCGATAACCGCGTGAGGTGGATGGGCCTCACGCCTTCGGTCGTCGAATCCGACGTCTACACACTGCACATGTGCTGAAGCTAACGCGTACAAGGGATGGGTTCCAACCACCGACAGATGCGTCTGGCGGTTCCTCAGCTCCCCCGACCGCACGCGCGGTGCGGCTCCCATTTTTTCACATTTCTCCTATTTTCTATTCTGTTTCTCTTTCTCTTTTCTTACTGGTTTAATCTGGGTTATGTATCATTAGCAATTTATCACTTTCCCAACCCCACACACCCACCTTGTAGATTCCGTACCCTGCAGGCATTCATGGTTACATGTCTTCATATTTATAGTGTCGTACACGTGTATGTGTAAGACCTTTGAACCAAGCAGCAATTAATAATATTGAAAACGTCGAGTAGAAGTGAGTTGTCGATCGGGAGGGTGGTTTGTGGTTGATAGAGGGAACGATAGACGTGTCAAGGCGAAAACGTGATGCCAGCACGGCATTATATAATCGACGATCGCGATCGGGTCCGATCGTGCGCGGGAGCAATCAGTGTTCCGGATTTGGAGGATACCCATCTCAAAGTGGACACGGGGGTGTTCTCAGATCTGCAATCATGCATACACCTTCTATAGGCAGGTAATATGAAAATCCCAAGGTGTGCTAACCTTATCCTGGATAGAAAAGGCCAAGCAACAGCTAAGATTGTCATTCAGGAAGGACTGTGGCAGGTACCGTCTCTCGTGAATCTGAAGCGGCAGGGTCCTAGCAATCAGATACGTTTTCGGGGGAGACCCATTTGAATAGACAGGCGCCTGCCATCCACCCTCACCAGACTCCCCGCTACCAATGTGTATTCAGACGTTGGCTCTTCACCATTGCCTGTGATGGAGCATGCCAGATCCTGCGTAAGACTTCAAGCTCTAGGCCCAGGTCCATGTTTTTTTAAATCTTAACTCCTTGGATTCGGGGATTATACGAAATCCCTTAAGATGAGTAGGAGTTTCAGGATAAAGAAACTAGGAGGAGAACGGGCGTCCAACAGAGCCCGGCGTTTGACTTAATGGAGAGGGAGATACTACTGTGTACAGACAACTCATCAACGTTGAACAATTGCACTATATATGTCCTCCTGATTCCACCCCGCAAACTCGGACTTATAACCACACTCCCAGGACCCAAGTCCCCCGTTGTATACAGGGTTCATTGTTGTACGGATCAATCCCGCTATTGATCTCCTAATGTCTGGCGTGAAATCTGCATCAATGAGTAGCAAATCCACTGGCAGTGTGATCGAGGTTCTGCCTGAGCTCGCTAGGCCACGGCGACGAGTCTGATCTGATTCCTCCACGTTCCTCCTTGGCGACTTGGCCAACGATATTTACACGGGCATATTGAACAAGCGAGATACCCAGCGCTCGGCCAAGGCCGTATCATCCTCATACCAGGTTCATGATTAAGCCCTTCTTATTCGGGGTCGGAAGCTGTGGTATCTCCATTTCGCAGCGAGGACTTTCCTCACCAAAAACTAATTCTGGTCACATAGGCGACAGCTATTCGAAGACATGAGAACCATTAATTGAGCAATGACTCCCCCATAACTGAGAACGGAGAACCACGGCCTACATGGGTGTCTTTCGACTTGTAACAGCGATCACAATGGTCATTCAAGGTGATTACTTATGCGAGTGACCCGGGGTTTGATATGATGTTCATATGGTTACCCAGCCTCATTTTGCGATGTCAACCGTTCTATCCGTCCGGATGGTACTGTATATTATTGGGCATCGTCGGTGCCTTGCACATGAATAGAAAACAGCCCCTGCGCTGTATCAGCCCTGTCATTCGACACATATTCACCACCTCACGCGAGGCAATAAAACGTCATTGACCCACGTTTCCGCCTTCCAATCGCGTGTCCGGGGCTCCGAGTCCCTTGCGGATCAAAAGTGATCGCTTGATTCAGTCACCAAGAAATGGGCATAGACGCAGCGTACATATGTTTAGAAACAAGGATTTTGGCTCGGGGAAAATTATTCACTCATACTCGCTTTTTTGTATCAGTGGCGCCCCATCAACGGCGCAAACGCGCTGTCAGGCTTGTTGGCAGGGTTGTCTATCAGGATTATGACAGACAGGCGTCCGGGGATAAGTAGACGTGGCGGCTGACATATGCCACGACATGCCGGCTTCCTAAACCGCTGCTTCGTTGATTAAGGTCCGGTGGATGGCTGCGTCTTGTTTGCACTGACCTTTACAGTGTATAGGATTCATTCTGTGCCGTCACCTACGAAATTAATGGACTGAAGTGCGAGGTTCGTTTGTCCGCAAAAATCATCGTGAGGGTCCTCGGCGACTCCTCGCACTTGGTTTTATTTTAGAGTCTTTAGCGCATAGAGGCTGTGCACATTCATATTTCTCCCTTTCCACCAAGTCGAGCTGAGGAGCTGATAGCAACAGAACCATCACCTCAACTCGCCTGATAGACCCCCTGGCACAGCCTTGTCCTAATTGATTGAAATGGGCTGGCCGCTTAAAGCTGCCTCCGGGATGGCAAGGCAGCATATGTCCCTTCCCCCGCCGATGTTTCCGCCCCCTCTTACTCACTCACAATCGCCGTACAGCACAATCCCACTCCCACCTTTGAGTCAGGAAGATATTTCCTTACATCCCCTGCTAGAGTATTCAGTCGATCCAATGCTCGTGTACGACATTTCAATCTCACCAATAAGCGCAATTGCAAGAACCTGCACAGAAATACCTATGGGACTCCCATGGACGCATTATCTTCCAGCAACATCTCCACCTACGAGCTCGATGACCGTCCGGGCAGCTGCTCTAGACAGACCGATCGTCATCCAGGCAGAAACCGGCGTGATCACCATTCGGGATGTACTCACCGCCATACACGACGCTTTTCGCGGCGCGGCGTTGCGGCATACCCACTCATCCCGAATGCGGCTTCGGTGCCCGTGCCAGCGCGACTCTGCAAGTCTCGCGCTGGCAGAGCTCGTAAATCGCGAAGCGATCATCGCTCTGCTTCGGGGACGGTGCCAGTGGAATGGTATGACGACCAGCGCGTCGGAGGCGGATGTGTGGATACTCCATATCGGTTGAATTGATCAGGACGCCCGTTACGGCCGATTTCCCTCATCGAAGCGGCTGCCGACCATAAGATGGTACGATAGGATGCCTGATATCCGCTGCCTCAGTGAATGGGGGGTTTCGAGTGATGTTAGCATCGGAGGGAGGGGCCAGCCCCATGCCCAATCGAGCTCCCCTGGAAGGAGTTAGGAGGCACAGTGCTGTGCAAGCAGGATTAAGTTTTATTGACCTTTCGATACTGCATATAATCCGGCTTGTACATGGGCCGGTACGGGTTAATTGAGAGGTTTTTTCTTGGTTCCTCTTGCGGTTAGAAGTCACTTGGAGTCAGGTTTGATCTGTCGGTGAAGAGATGTAAGAAGTTGCCGCCCCACAAGTTTGAGTACCGGATGGGTAAATACAGCGTTGGTACACGTCCCTTCAACCTTCAGCACGCAAGTTTGGGGTAGCAGTAGTGGCGTTGGCAGTCGTATTTCGAGCCTCGGACCCTCAATCCCGTAAAAGCGGTTGATCATGGGGAGAACTGACCGTGACTCAGACCCGCTAAAGCTCGTGAGACTTAAATATCAAGGAGAGCAATGTATTCCTATGAGCAAGGGCGATCGTTAGGAGTGGTGAAGCTTTCTGAGGTCTAAACTGCTGTTGGAGCCGCGGGTTACATTCTTGACAACAGCAGAGCAAAGCCGCCGTTGTTTACGGCAACGCGTCACTTGAGATGTCGTTCTGTGCTTCCGAAAACACATTCCATTTATCAGCTTAGAATTCGAGAAATTGACGCGGAGGGAGTGAACCTAGGTATATCTGTGTTGTCAGCACCGGAAAAGTTGTTGACATATCACCTTCCCACGAACCCAAATCAGTGCATGTCAAATGCCAACCAGTCTCCTTCAAACTATGCACTGCGTCTACAGAATGGAACCGACTCAGCACAAATGGGAATTTCTGCTCACAAGAGCTGGTGTAGTATGGCCGAACCTGGTCGCTATCAAAGGTTCCTCTGCTATGCGAAACTTCATAACAAATCCACTGCAATATCCATGCACTGCCCGCCACGCCCGTCCGGGGGGCGATGCGTCCCCTTGGATATCAGCCGATTCGTCCCTCATGTAATGGCCTTCGGGAGAAAGGCCTCCGGGGGATGGAAGCGGGAGCTGCTGTGCAATGCCATCAAACCGTTATATAGCCTGAGCACCTCGTCTGAGCTTGCCCATTGGCCTTTCCGCCATCTCCTCAAATATCAAGCTTTTTTCACCCTGTCCTACATTTTTCCCCTCCCCTCGATAGGCCATCTTTTCAACGAGGGACCTTCTCCAACCCACACGAGCAACAATTTCCTGATTTCCTCAACCGCAGCCGCAGTCCTGCGTTTGACTTGAACTGGCCGAACGTTAACTCATAAAAGCATGTATCGTGGTCCTTGATACATCAGCCGCAGAGAAATTAACATCCCAACAGGCCCGCAACTATGGGAAGACTGGACCGAAAGGCCTGTGCACGAACGTCATCGAGCAACGAGGTCCCCCGCCTTCGGCCCCCCCGTATCACCATTCCCCTCCCATCTCTCCCAGAAACATCTCTCAACCCACTCCTCGAGTACTCTGAAGAGCCCGTCGTCCTGTACGATGTCACACGACCAATCCACACTGCCTCGCTCGACTCTACCCTGGGCCGCAATGATTCATCTTGGCTCCTTTCGCCAGCAACAGACCCATTCACGGATTCTCTCACGATTGTGACGCTCTCACTCGATCGTCCCATCGTCGTTCTACCACAGGCTGTCCCGTACCGAGGCGTAGTCACAATCTCCGACGTGCTCAGCACCGTCCACATTGCCTTCCGCCAGGAAGCCAACACTCATATATCCACCCACCTATGGCAAGCGCGGGACAGCCCCCCTGGCAGCCAACGCTCCCCCATACCATCCGAATCAGCCGTCCGACAGGCCACTTCAGCAGTCCTCAACGGATGCTGTCAATGGCGGGGGCTGGCGCATCATAATTCTGATAATGATGTATGGATCCTTCACACGGGGTGAAAAACCACAAGCAGTTTTTTAGGACCTGCTATCCTTTAACAATCCTCCGTGCTACCCTACTGCTTGCAGTGTCATCGACAATCGATTGTGTGTCTGTCCCCTTTCTTGCTGCTCGAACTTCGATCCTAAATTTGATTCGCAGGCGCTTCGCTAGCCCATGCACAAAAACAAATGGAGGATACCGCTTTTTTGCTTGGTCCCCCGTCCATCTGGAGACTGCAGGTTTTGAAACACTAGACAAACTCAGCCCCAAATTGCCGACCCGGATTATGGGGGACACTGGCTGATCATGATCGGACAATCATAGCTTAGATGGACGAGCTGTTATTAACATTCTGAAACCAAGCCTTTGGCTGCTCGATGTGGTGAGGTGATTTATATCAAACAAATGTTGACGTTTGTACGCGAATAAATTTGGAGGACTCTCTCTAGCCACGGAACAACTATGGTAATAGATCGATAGCTCTCAAACAATCAACTATCCACTATTTTTTTGGCTTCATCAGAGGCATCAGCACAACGGAAATCAGTTTTTCATTATCGGAGAGCCGACTCAACAGTTCCGTGGGTATCAATGATCGCTCAATAAGGGAGTCGAGAAGACGTCCAGCCCATCAAGAACGTTTCTAATGTTGCCTCAGAGCCTGCACTCACATCGAGAATGCGTACCCTTTGGTGAAGCGTTTATAAGATCAAGGGGCCAATCAGCTTAATCAGTAAGCAATGTCACGGTAAGCGTCTTACACACACTGGTTAGGCAGTGCCAGTGAGTTCCAATTTGGAGGCTGGGAGCCTATTGTGACTGCGGAATGGCGAAGCCCTCATTAACGAAGTCTACAAGTTTGGCGAAAAGCATTGAGTCTGGCAGGACTTCAAAGTTCAGAGGAACTCGGGTTGGAATTGGAATTGGAATTGGAATATGTATTAGCTAGCTACGTTACATAAGCAACTCAGGCAACTTTGCCTCGCTAGCTACTAGAATGAGGAATAGAAAAAGCTACGAGAATTTCAACGAAAAAGGAAAGTAGGTAGAGTGGCTCAGATGTGTTGGAAGTGTGATGGTGGTGGAGAGCGTGGTTGGAATTTGCGCCTGGGTTAGTGTGGCACACACGTGACCAGATGCTGAGATGCGATGGTCTTATTTGGTCGATCGTCCTTTCACGCCTTTGAAGACGATCACGCTGTCCCTCGGATTCTGGATCCTCGTGGATGATCTCAGTCATTAGTAGATCCTTAACACCACGTTTCTCGTAAAGGACGAGTGGGGTCGGAATGCAGCATGCGGCGCTGCTGGGAACACGCTCAAGACATGGGGGGGGGAAGCTGAATTCTGTTGATGGGTTCACGAACGTGGTGGGTCTTAGGATGCGGCTAACCATGCGCTAATGAATGCGAATGAAGAACACCCAAGGCTGCGTTTCCTGTTGTTGGTTCCTTTGGCAAATTAGGACTTGAGCGGCATCTCGATTTTCGTCACGTAACCTTGTCGAACCAAGCACGTTTGAATTTGATCACCAGGAAATCCGTCTAATAACAGTGTTTAAATTGGCTCACCCTCGTCTCATTTTTTGTTCTCGTGTCTCTTTCTCTGGCCATAATGTTTCGAAAAATTTTGACCATTGCAGCGGTTGCTATTTTCTTGCCCTTGGGATCTGTGGCCGTCACGGAGGATGTTGCGGTTGGATGGGGAAATCGGTTTATCCCCCCATACATCACTCCTCGCAATCCTGGCGATGTTGTGAATTTTGTTATGTGAGCCGCATACCTAAGAGCTCCCCAATCTGGCTGATATCGCTTTTTAAGGCTCCCAGGAACGCGGAGCGTCAAGGAGTCTACCTTTGACGAACCATGTAAACCCAAGAACGGCGGTTTTAATTCTGGATCGTATGTACTTCCATTCGAGTCTTGTCTGCCCAGTTCCAAGTCTACATTCTGTTTAGGTTTCAAGTCCTAGACGGTGGGGGTTCGCCTGGGCTCCCAAACGTGAATTTTGAAGTCCCAGCGGGAACTGGGCCGCTTTATTTCTACTCCGATGTGGACGACAACTGCGCTAAAGGTATTGACTCTCAATTACCCAACATGACCATATCCTCACCGCATTATAGGCATGGTTTTTGTCCTCGGTGTGAATAGCGATGAGTACAAAGTATTCCAGGACAAGGCTCAAAATGCAACGTCTCCAAACGTAACCTCGACATTCCCCAGCAGTCCAACCAGCAGTTCGTTCCCTGTGCTCACTTCAACTGGGGCCGTGTCGAACACCACCGCCACAAGCAGTGGATCAAGCATAATAGCATCCACAAGCTCCTCGACGAACACGAGCGTCTCGGCCACAACCACTTCGGCCGTGAGCTCATCAATCGCAACGACTTCACCCTCGAACACAGTTTCTACGACCATTGGACCACATGACGGTGATGGGGTCGACATTGGTGGGGGGAACATTGGTGGGGGCGATGGAGGTACGACCACAACAGCCCCTACTGCCACAAGCTCGACGAACGCGAGTGTCTCGGCCACAACCACTTCGGCCGCGAGCTCATCAGTCCTAACGACGCTCACCAGCAGCCTATCCAGCAATTCATCGTCTACGACCACTTCATCCTCGAACACAGTTTCTACGACCATTGGATCACATGACGGTGATGGGGTCGACATTGGTGGGGGG
>JASFDG010000140.1:0-43451 GCA_036937095.1 Phaeolepiota aurea
GTGGCAGCATGCCCATGGTGCCCACTGACTTTCCCATCTCCAAGCAAGGCATCCAGGGCATATTTGTAACCTTCAGCAAACCACATATCCCCAAGCTCATCATGCCTACAGTGCCTGTCAATGATGGGGCAATTGGTGCTGCTCACAGTGCCTGTCCCTGCAGATTTCGTCAACCCAACACTCACCTCACTCTCATATGTGGTGCATTATGCCAGCATGCATGACATAGGGAATGCCATTGCATTGTGCAAACCAATGTGGTTGCTGCACAAAGTTTGCTACTATCCCCCCTTACTGGGAACTTTGATGTGAGTAACCCTAGCATGGCTATTCGATACGTGCTCATATATTCCAGGTATACTATGTCCCTACTGCAGACCCAGACTCCTATCCTCCTGCATTCAGTGCCTATTTGGATGGAATTGCATCCCAGATCAGTGCCAAGACCACCTGGAGGCAGAGTAACTGCATTGTCTATACCAATAGAGCCTGAAAAATTGCCTGTATATGGTCAACACTCGCTCTGAGCTATAGGTGAAGTATGGAGCACCCATTCCATGACAGGTAGATGGGCATGAGCAAGAGCAGAACATTGTGCGAGCTCATCGTCACACTTAGTGATAAAATCAATGTGGCTGTGCTGCATTTTTTTCTTCATCTGCTGCCACCATCACTCACCTTGAAACCATCTTTAATACTCCACAATCACTGTAAGTGGTCTCTTTGGGACCTCTATAGCTGCTATGGTAATGTTCTAACTGTTCTTTTTACAGATTATGCCCCATATCTTCAATTTCTGGGTGCCCCAGATAAGAACCATGATGGATTTGGAAGCTGCCGAGTTTGGCATATATCCCCTGCCTTCTGCAATCATGTACCCTCCCAACTGCTGGATGATCGACATCTGTGCATTTGATTATAGTATCAAGGCATGTGTAAATGTCATTGTTTTATTGTTTTTGGGAGTAATAGGCATTATTTTCTTCAAATCTTGAGGTGAGTTTCTGTTTTTCTCATATGAACTTGTCTCTCAATGAATCTACAGCTCTAGATGTTGTATATAACCCCCTCCACTACATCATTTGTACTCCTTGCTTGCAAAAAAAATACATTTTTGGCATTTTTTTTTGATGAATTTCATAAGTTTTTGCTTATTATACACTGAGCACATTGCACAGCACTCACTTACTTGTGTGAAGAGTGCATGATCATTGCCTGACTAAGCACACAATCAAGTGCATGATCAATATAGCTCGGTGTGATATTTCTTATTTCATAAACATATTGCATCTTGCAATATCCTTATGTGGAATATTAAATATCACACAGGGTGCAATATACATCATTTTGCCAATATATTGCCCCATGTGGAAATAAATAATATAGACCCCTGTAATATTCTGAGCCTACAATAAATTTTGGCCTAATATCCCTTTGGGGGATATGTCATCAATATGTCTTATTCCCCACCTTGTAATATCTGACCAATATTTTATTGTTTCAAAACATATCTTATTTTTTAATTTCTAATATATTGCTATGGTGTGATATCTACTGTAAAATTTTTACTAGCTACAACAGATATTGCACACATATTGCTATTAGGTGATATAGTCCCATGTGTGTGCAAGTACTTCGCATGTTGTTCAATTATGTCAGAGAGGAGCTGTGCATGATGGGTGTATCCATCTACCTCAAGAGGAAGCTCTACACGAACAGTGTCACGGGCGACCTATGGGACGGCATTGCATCTGCCACCTCTCTTGATATAAATGGTCTTATGCAGAACTGGATGATCAAAGTGAGCCCGTCGCCCTTGTGAAAAACCTGCTCCCAACGCGCATGCATAAAGAGGGTATCCAGTGATAAGCGTCGTCGGGACTGGTCATGGTATTAAGGCTGATAGAAATGGGTGTCCTCTGTTGTATTGCTGACCGCTGAATGTAATGATCCCCTAATGAATTATCGCGGTGGCCGCATCTCGGACTCTTTTGCTACTGTGCCTGACACGGCCCCCTTCCGTTCGATAAGTTAGATGTTCACGGCCTGGCAAGCCCCAAGGACCTTACATCTACTTGTTCGACCCTACCACGAGGTTCGATAATAAAGTGTTTATCTATTTTTCCTGCTTTTAGCATTTCTCTGGTTGCCATTCTTCAGGTTTACCCAATGCCTTGATGGCTCAACTAAAAAATCCCCTGCTGTTAATGCAAATGCAACTGTTCAATCGGATCCCCGAGTGTATGCCAGTGATAGAAATTTTACCATGAAGAGGTTGGTGCCACTCTTGTGTCCACTCTTAACCAATCTGAGAAAAAGCCAAAAACCCATACAGGCTTGTAAACCCGAAGGTATTTGGGCAGGGATGTGGAACTCTTTTCGAGAACCGTGCCCACTGGCGTTAAGCCCACCAACAGTAGCACACTCCTTTCAGCCAAGGTAGTCGGTGTACAACTATCAGCTGTACCTTGAATTTCAAAGCGTCTCTCCATGTGAGTACATTTGCCCCCTCCAGAAAGGAGTTTTCCTGGATGATACTAAATCGATAATACAACAGGACTGACCAAATGCCTTGGCCACCAACCTCAAGAATACTTTTTTCCTATGCCCGTCGATATCGATCCATGCGTTTCCAATTTTTGGTTTGAGGTTGACGAAGGCAATGGTCAACTTCCCACTGGGTATGAGATTGAACAAGATTCCATCTTGTATGTCCCATCGATGGGAGCGAACCACAACGAGACAAGTTTCGAGATCGTTGTTGCAGTACGAACATTATTTCGTAAATTCCCTCGCTGAGGCTCAATGTTGCACAAAAAGCCGCCGACCCATCGCGTGTGTACACTAAGATATATCAGACGATCCCTCACGTTGCGTCTACCTCAGTGTTTGACTTTTCTGTCGCCTCAAACATCAAATCCACTGCCGGGGTACACCTTCTACAAAGCCACCGTTCCCAAACCCTATTTTACCTTTGATCTCTATCAGTATTGTTAACGGGAAGACGTATTCTGAGGATGCAAGGGATGCATACTTCATCCTTGCTTAGGCACACCATCGAAGCAGAGGCAAATCAATTAACTCGTAAATTGTTCCTTCAAAACATATTGTAACCTGTTTGTATTTGCGTTTGCTTTTATGGTCCTTGAGATATCAAACCTATCTCACTCGGTGATAACCAAACCATGCTTGGCACCCAACAGCACCCACACCCAGAGTAGAGCTTATCATAAACTACTATGCGTCTCGCGTATCCAGCATCACACTTTGCAAGCAAGTTGAATGACACTCTTTTGTCCCTGAAAATCGCGCGCCATTCAAACTGTTCTCAGTGCGACTCGTGTCAAGGCCTTCACCCACCCGCAGGGGTCGACGTCGTGCTAGATGAACAGCTCGGGGACTCTTCTCTTGGCGATCTTGAGCAGTATGGGTCCGACGACGACGATATCACTTCGAGCTACATTGAGATTTGTGCATGTGGGCATGACGCAAAGCAGCACAATGCAGATGAAATCGAGCTTGGGACTTCCGAATTTGCGCGTAGGAGCCGTGTAGCAATTCGTCTGGATGAACTTCTGCAGGTAGGGGGTACATTTAAACTAACCAAACTGCGAGCTGATCTTATGTCTGACTCTTAGGTGCTCTCAACCTCCAGCCACTCTCAGGGGGTTGTACTGAATAGGCGTTCCAACAGGACTCCGGAAGGTTGCTAGATTTCGAATACGATGATGACGATATCAAATCTCTCAGGAAACAGATGTCTCTCCACCCATCTGTGAAAACAAACACTTCGCCCCTCGGCAAGTTTAGAACTTGACTTCCTAGCATTTTCCAAGCTGATGGGTTATAAAGACCCCCGTGGGCTAAGCCCCCCATTATCTCCCGCCTCTTCCATCCTGAGTGACCCTCCCATCAGACATGATAAACGCCGGAAGTCAACGTCCTCCTTGAGCGAGGCCGACCTCGATGATGATGATGACGATGACGAAGAGGACAGGCCGCTTGCCGCTAGAATGATGGCAGGCTCATCTACTCGTGCCGAGAAATCCCGCCCTTCCCATGGCAAGCGCAGTGGTGGGAAGAAGGCACCTTCCAAGAAAGCGAAGAAAGCACATACGGCACCAACAACGCTCGCCCCTCCCGTTGGAGAAAAGCAAGCACTAATGAATGGAAAGCTCAGCCGCTTTGATAATCATGAATACAAAATCAAACTTGAAGATAAATTGGATGATGGCCAGTTTGCACGCCTCACTACCAATATGGAACCAGAGGTCACCACCATGTATCCGCTTAACCCTCCTTTAGCTAACATGGTGTATGCAGCTATCAGTCAAGACGGAAAAACAATCCGCTGTTGAGTTACGCAAGGGCCTAGTAAAGATAGTTCCCGTTGAAAACGATGGCCAACCTCGCTCCCTCATCATTCTCATGGGTCTCAAAACCCTGTTTCAGAAACAATTGCCAAACATGCCCCGTGAATACATTGCGAGGCTAGTTTTGGATGCCAATTCCAAAGGTGTGGCGATTATCAAACGCGGTCTGAAGGTTGTTGGCGGGATCTGTTATCGCCCTTTTCCCCAGCGTGGATTTGCAGAAATTGTTTTCTTTGCAACTAATTCTGCTGATCAGGACAAGGTAACGTATACGCCATGCTCATGAAACCTCCCTTCCAGATGATTATATTCAGGGCTACGGTGGGGTTCTCATGGACCATTTCAAAGCCCATATCAGGAAAACATATCCGAACATGATGTATTTCCTGACGTATGCTGACAATTTTGCTGTCGGATACTTTGAGAAGCAAGGTTTTTCCAAGGACATCACACTCGACCGTTCTGTTTGGGCTGGATACATCAAAGATTATGAAGGCAGCACGATTGTCCAATGCACTATGCTTAGAAAGGTCGACTATCTTGACAAGCCCAACATCATCGCTCGCCAACAAGAGGCTGTTATGACTAAGATCCGGGAGAAGTCAAAATCAAATATTGTGTATCCTGGGCTGCCCCAGTTTCAACCAGGGGCACCAGCTGACGTGGTGGTTGATCCTAAGGATGTACCTGGCCTCAGTGAGTCCTGAGCCCTTGTCCCTTTTTTTGCATACCTTTATAGAACACTTTTTAGGGGAGAGTGGATGGACGCCTGATCTAGCTAAAAGGTAAATTTATCGAGCGCTACGCCATCCCAAAGCTTATCATATCCTCCAGCTATGCCCGCAAAGGAAAAAGCTCCGATCATCTGACCATGGAACGCCTGTTGGGCGAATTACAAGGGCACCGACGAAGTTGGGCTTTCCGCAAACCTGTTGACAGAGAGGAGGTGCCTGACTACTACGATGTCGTGAAGAATCCCATGGGTAACATCCGATTTGCGCATACACACACACGAGAAATGCTGATTGTTTGAAAAGATTTCAGCACAATGGAGAAGAAGCTCTCTGACAACGAGTATGAGACTATTGACGCTTTTACCCGCGATGTTCAGCTTGTATTCGATAATTGTCGACTGTACAATCCTGAAGGTTCTGCATACGCCAAGCATGCAAACGCGGTGGAAGCATTCTTTAGGGAATTAATGGCAGACTATGTAAAAGGAGGTTTCTGATATCCTGCTGTATGTTTTATTTGTGACTATGCCTTATATTAATTTATGGGCCGTCATGCATTTACAGCGAATATCAACCTTATATAGCATAGAACTGGGAGACTGATTATACAGGGATGTCGTAAGCACTACCACTTACGAGATTTCGAAGGGTATGCGTATCACAAAATACAAACTAAAGGGAGAATCTGTCAAACACACGAAGACCATCATTGAAGGCGAGTTATGGGTCTGAAGTAACACGTATCCCTTCGTTCATCACCTCCACATTGAACTCCTCCTACTCGGACCTTTCAGTTCTTCCAGCTTGGCCTCGCGCTCGCGCTCATCCACGCCCAACATTTTTCGCAAACTGTCAACTTCCTGACTTTTGATTTGCATTCGCTCCGTAGCCTCCTTTGCACCTTGCCTTACAGCCTCCAACGCAGCTGCTTCGGAGTTCAAATGTGCCTGGGCTGTTTCATAGTGTGTCTTCCCAGCTAAATAATCAGCCTCAATCCTCTTAAAGGCCGCAAACGTCTTTGCGTGTGTTGCGTGTGCCTTTGCCTCATGCTGCCGAACGCGTAAGCCAATTTTCAGTAGTTTTTATTTGCTTCAGCTGACCTTGACCTCAGCCTTTTGGAACCTTTGCATATCTGCGAGCTCAGATAGGGCGAGCAAAAGGGCCTTTTTCTCAGCCCTGCCTTCTTCTTTGATGATTTTGGACAAGACTTTGCCATCTTTTGCTATAACAAGATGTCAGAAAAGCCCCTTCCTCGCTTAAAGCGTAAAAATTACCCTCGGATCTTTCAATCTTTGATTTTTGCTTTGGGGTGAGCGCGTTATCTGCGGAGATAGCGCGCACATGTAGAGTTTCGTCGATGGCCGCTGTTGCTTGAGGACCAGTTGCCCCCGCTCCATTGATGAAAGTGGAGCCGTCGATAGCTTGGCCTTCATTGTTTGTAAACGCGCTACGGCGGGAACCCGAGCGCACCAAGGCTTCGGTATGAGGCGCGGCAGCATCTCGCGCAGGAGATTGGGCCATTTCCTCGTCGTTCGAATGAGGATGTCGCGAGAACATCTTCCTTTTCCTGGTTACCTTTCGCGGCCTAGCAATGGGCTGCTGCTGCCGCTCACCTCCAGGTAGGTCCGTGGCGGGGAGCCAGCCTTCAGAGCCATTGGGATGTTGAACAATATTATCATTCATGTGTTGGACATCAGAGACGCCGTTCTGCCCCACACCCTTCTGAGCGTCGTTATATGTGGTCTCGGAACGCCCGATGTTTGCGAGAGCGTCAGCGCCGTCAGCTTGCCCAACAGGGGCCGCATCGAGATTGCTGTTGTCTTTATCATGATAGTGGCCTGCGTCTGTGAGGATTATTGGGGGAGGAGCGGCGAGCTCAGCCTGTGCGTCGTAGTGCTGCGTTGTGCGGGGGTCGTTGGAGTCATTGAGCTGAACACCGTCTGGACTCGCGTCGGGAGAGGTTTTGGCATCGTGCACGTCGACGTGCTTGACATCTGGTGTGCAGTATTGGTCTTGGGACGACATTGCAGTGTCTGGGACGTCAAGGTAAAGAACTGGGTGTCATATTTATGAAACCATCTTTGTTGTTTGGCTGTGTTCTAAATAGTGACACTATTGACGTCATGGCACCCAGATTAGGACAATGCATTTCCAAATCAGGTGGAATGATGTCACTGTGGATTTATTGTGCGGTCAATGCCAAGGGGTGTTTTCTGTGAACACGTGCAGCTGGGACGCCCCTTCACCCTCACCACTTTCCTGGAGTGGCCTTCCGTTGTGATCGCCGTCATCCTCCTTGTTCTTGCCCTGCGCCTCGTCCTCATCCTCGTCCTCCTCCTCACCTTCTTCTTCCTCCTCACCTTCCTCCTCCTCACCTTCCTCCTCGTCTTCCCCGTCGTCGCCTTCCTCTTCCCCCTTCTCTTCCCTCTCCTCCTCCTCCTCCTCTTCTTCCTCTTCACTCTCGCTTGCCTCATAAAATTTATCCAAGTCCTTCCATGCACCCTTGTCACTCTTCGAGGTTGGGCTCGATCCCCCAGTAGGCGTGAGCACCACTGGGGACGCAAGACCTCGTCCCTGACGGCCGCTCACTACTCCATGCATACTAGGCCCCGAGTTGGACCCCATCGCCGTCACGACAGGACCAGCTTGCGCAGTCTCATCTTGTGCGTTATCCCGAAGCGAGCCTTCAACGCCTTTTTCCAGCCAGTCTGGCAAAAATGCATCCATCTGCATCGTTCGCCCAGTCACAGCACTCAGAGACCCTACCAACACCTTGTTTTCATCTATGCGCTGTCAATACGCATGAAAAATAAAAGAGCGACATCAGTCCTCACCGAATGCCTCATTGTTGAAACTGTTCATGGCACCTGTTTTCCCCTCGAACAGGACCAAACGAACTTGTTCCCTCCTTAGAATGACTCCGCTACGTGGGCCTTCTTCGTGGCCACCTCCGTTCAAGTGTCCTTCTGAGATACCAGCAAGGAGCGAAGTCATCATCCGGGCGCGATCTCGGACATCGTAGTTCGTATCATACCGTGCCAGAGAGAATACATATCGGCTCAAAAGTCCTAGGGTACGATTGGCCGAGCTTAGGACAAATAATTTGGCCGCCAACGTCACAATTTGTAGTTTTACGAGTGGGTCCTGTAATATATTCACGTGAGGTTAGATTCAGTCCGCCTCGGTCAGAGACAAACCTCTTGGGCGAATCCCTTTGTGCTCTTGCGTAATACATCTGGAGCCCATATCGCAACGCCTTCTGGACTTTGATTGGGCAACGTGGCTGATGCAGTCATCACGGTATCATCCCGTGCATACTGCCCAACAAGCCAGATCACGCATGCCCTCGCTTGAGGATGCTTAATGTCATCAATTTTCCGAGCTAAATGTGCAATAATTGAGATGGGCGATTGCGAGGTATTATTCAGAATGGGTGATGGTGAGGAAAGCTGCGCCTGAACAAGGCCTTTAAGAACAAGGACAGCGTTGCTGATCACCACATCTGATTCAAATTGAGAATTGTCTGACACAACCAGAGCGAGAAGTCACTTTACCATAAGGGCTCTTGATCATACTGATTAGTGATGTCAGACATTGCTGGGTAGACTCGGAGATAAGATCAGCGCAGCGGCCCACGCCACGAATCGCCTCTGTTACAATTTGGTCATCTGTATCATCCGCATAGTCCTGAAAGGACAATGTTCACGATCACAAGCAACAAGAAGCAGTCTAAGAGCAGAGGCCTACCACAAATTCACGTATGATGGTGGGATAGTTGTCGGTCGTGATCAAATTCAGCAGGAGCTTGATTTTATCCTTCTTGACCTGCCTTGGGTCGTCCGTGCGCACCAAAAACCGGGTATAGAAGGGTGAAAACAAGTTCTGTGATCGAATCAATTCTGGAGTAGAGAGAATCAGACGTCGAATCCGATACTCACAGGGGCCGACCGTGAAATGACCAATAGGTAGACCAATACCACCCTCTCAACCTCCTTTGAGGTGTTCAGTAACCTCAGTAGTGGATGCACGATCTCCCCCATGTACGACGAGGGCGCAGCATAATAGAAAACGCGGGCTGCGGCCAATACTACCTAGCTCCAGGCCAATATCAATCATCACAGCTATGACAGGAGGATCTTAGAAGACACACCGCAGGGTTGCGACTTTGAAAGACTGGTTCAGTAGCATCCAATAGTAGCTTCACATCAGAATCGATCTCGTCATCTTCAATGTCACCGTTACCCCCGCTCTTCACCACAGGTCGGGGCAGCATTGTTCGCGCATATCGCAGGAGGAGATTAAGTAGATCCACCTGACCCCACTCGTCCGCATTGATGAGCGTCTTACATAGGCGACGGTACTGTTGGTGCACGAGGTCTAACCGTGTTGGGCATACTGCTTCAAACGCGAAGACGACACTCCCAATTGAGAGCGGGGACCGATCTTTCAGAAGGGATGCAATAACTTCGATGAGTGCAGGAAGCTGTGATGCATCGAGTCTAAAAGGCACACTTCGTTAGAACTTGGACATGATGTTAGGTGGGGTGGTAGCTCACTCATAGCATTTGGGAATCGCTAAGGCTGCAGCCTTGCGTACATACGGGCTCGCATCCGCCGCACACTTCTTGATAGCCAATACAACTATGCTTGCGATCATGGGGACCTTGATCCCACTGAGAACTCTGAGTGCCATCGCCCGGATGACCGGGTTTCCATCCGCAAGATCCTTTTGAAAAGTGTTGATAGAGAGCAGTGCAAGGTCGGGTTCCTGCTCTGCGTACCGCAAGAGGTAGATGTACACGAGCTTGCGGATCTCGAGGTTTCCTGAGGCGACATTCTTGACAACCTGCGCAAAATACTCGGAGACGTTGCGGTTCTTTGAGATGAGCTGGGGGAGCGGGTCAGAAGCGACAGTTATACTGGCGGTGGGCGTACCGCTACTAATCGCTTCATTGCGTCTAGCTTCTCCCTGTCGCTGTTGGAATCGAGCTGCTTGCGAATGTCCTTTGTAGTTTTGTCATCGAACGCGTCCAGATATGCAGCACTAGTGCCACGCGTTATCGAGAGATCCCTCGTATGTTCAGAGAAGGATTCCTGCAAGCGCATACCCAGGCGCGATGCATTTTCCGCTATTGTGTTGATGTACTGACCTGACATTGTGGGACCAGATAAAGCCCATACGTCACGTGAAGCTCAAAGAAATCTCAGCTCGAACTGCTTTTTGTCTGCTTAACGATTGACATTTGCTATACATTGCACCAAAGCTGGTGCTTAATTGAATGACAACAGGACAACCTCGGTTGCATGCACGTCCACCCCATCCTTGACAGATACGGTCTCTGTCGTAACCTGACCACCAGGTCTGCCATCGCCCGTTTCAAAGGATTGGCCACCCCAGGACAATCCCGAATCGTCGTCCGCATGTCTGGTCTCAAGGCTATCAGCAAGACTACATCACAGACCATGCGAACCCACCCAATAACTAATCTCTTCACAGTAGCCGTTGTTGGCGCAGCCTTCCCTTTGCCTGTTGCGATGCTCAGGTTCACATGTATGACCGGCCTGGCAGTGGTATCGCTCTTGAAAAACGCCTTGGAGTTGATCAAGACCGCCCGTGTTAGCTGTTGGCCCTCGTAGAATGCGTATCCCGCGAGTAATGAGTCATCAATAGAAAGCTCTACTACGCGAGTACTGCCACTCTTCCCAATAGCTTCGGCGGCTATGACTGCGGCGTAATACTGTGGCTGCACATGGGGAGGGATTGGCGACGACAACGTTGAACCGTCGAGGATCGACCGAGTCAATGTGGCAGGTTGAATCTACAAGGCAAAGAATCACAACCTGCTGTCACCAGAGGTAAGTTCGGGAAGGCGCCTTACCAAGTTGTATTTGTAACCAATGCCCTCGTGGAAGAATACTCTTGATATACCGACCTGGGTGCTACATACAATCAGCCGAAGAACGACGACTCCAGCTGAACCTCAGTATGGGCACTTACGCGAACAATGCGTAATCCAGGGTCCATAATGCTGCTCCTGCACTGTTGCTCACACCTGGGGCTCCATGGCACGAATAGCTGTTCGTTTCACCAAGGACATAATCCAAACCCTTCGCACGAACTGCTGCAATATCGGGCGTGAAGACAGTTAAGTTCCCTCTGATGGTTACCTTCGTCATTAGATCTTGCAAGAGGCCACCACTCCCGGTGCAGAAAGAGCCACTGTAACGATGTTGCGATATCCTGATTTGGTCAAAATAAGTTGAGCGGTTCGGACGTGATATGCGGTCGACAAGATCACTCTTACGTCGAAATGAGGGGCCCGGATGCTGATGAAAGTATGCCTTGATCAAAGATGGCCTGTGGGGAAAAGCCACTCGTCGAATGCGAAGATCCGGCAAATGCACCACCCCAGAACTGGGTGTGAGAGTCGTGTGTGATTTTAGCTACTGCGGAGACATTGCCTGCGAAGGCAATCCAGCTATATACAAATAAAATTGGGTTTGGGGTCTTTAGTGGCAAGATTTTTTTTTTATTAGACTGACTCTTTGACGTATTGTGCCGCGTTGTATGTCCTTGGGCGCAAGCCATTATTCAAATAAAGATCCGCCTCATTCCCGATTTCGATTGCATCGAGCACGATACCAGAATTCTTGATGGAAGGCGAGGCAAACGCCTTCGCAATGGATTGGGCTTCGAGAACTGCGTTCGTAATATTGTTCTGACCGAGATTCACACCCCATATTACATGGGTATCTGGGATAACATTTAGTGTTTGCAGTTTGTAAAACCGAGTCAATTGCTTACTAGGAGGTAAGAACTGAGTTGCTTGGTAAAATGAGTCTCCGACCGTCACGTTGCTGGCTTCCGGATACGGGACTGTCGTCGAGATTGCAGGGAAGGTTTGTTCGACCCCCTGTCGGCAGCAAATTAGAGGCACTGCTTGTAATTAGAGAAAAAGAAAAGTTTATCAAACTTGAACGCTGGCATCGAAATTTGTGTGATCTTCACTATCTGCACCAATTCTAATCTGAGGAGGACTGCCGGTAAGTTGTTTCAAGTTGTCCAACGTGTTAAACCAAAACTGATTTCTTGATTTGGCACCAGCCCAGTCCAACCAGCGATCCTGTTCGATGGAGAAAGACACGAGTGAAGGGGAAACCGCTACAGCCCCAGATGGTAACGCCAGTGGAATAGACACATTGGTCCCTACAACAAGCTGAACTGATAGTGTTGCAAGCACCGCTGCGAGTCTGGCGTGGAGAGAAAAGTGTCGAGAAAGTGCCATCGTTCTGAGAGATAAAAATTGCCTTTGGGGAGAGCTAAATATCTTCTTGTAATCACGAAGTGTCTGTATCACGATGAAAGACGTATGGTATCCTCATGGGCATATAGAAGATGCAACGTAAAGCGTGGGTGTTGTGCTCCTGAGTATGCATTACTGAGAATATCAAGGGGCAGGTGACGACCCTCGTGCCATTGCGAGAACGAAGTCAGCGACGTGCCGAGAGCGTATTGGCTGGGACAGGCGGACGCAAGAACTTTCGGAGGTCAGTAAAGCATGCGTCCCCCTTTGCACGTCGGTCAGGCTAAACATAGCCCCTACGTGGTGGTGCAAGTACACGCTGCTGAGAAGCTAAGACCGAGTCTTGCGAAGGGTTCTCCTACTATAGTCGAACCTCCTCCAACATAAGGCGGATGAAAATGAACGGTCAGCCGGTCAATGTGACTAAAAAAAGGTCGCCGGTGGCGGGTACAAAGGGGGATATGTTAGGCTTCAGAAGAACCTATGCCCTTCAACATTGTCTTTTTGGCGGATGAAAAGCCGTTCCCTGAGATTATGGCATGAAATAGCTGGAATTAAGGGGCCATCTGTCGGCCCGTTACAAGATTCAATAAAACCCTGGGAAGAGCGGAACAGCCAATCATGAGTGAGAAATGTCCCAACTCATACGAGCCTCTGCATACCAATAGCAACCCTCCAATTAGGCAGTCAGTAGGGCGTGTACTCGAGGCCTTCCAGAGCATACACATCAGACGGCAGGGAAACCAATCACAAGATTATTGTGGATTTGGAACAAAGCATTAGAGCCTGAAGCCTTTGGAGATGGTTAGCTGATTAATAAAAAAGGAAGACACGACAAAGAGGCATTACACTCGTTCGTGATTTCCAGATCGTAGTTAGATGGTGTGTAGAGTCCTCAGCACTGCGCTTAGCTTTCGAATCTGTTTCTTCCTTCGAAAGCCAAAGGGTAGTATCTGTCAAGTAGGTAAATGAAGGACCTAGGGCAGGCTTGCGGCTTAGTGGATTCGAGGTGCTTCCAAGAGAGCCTGCCGTAGTGTTATTGATGACCTAATATTTGATGAGTATTTGTAGTTGAAGAGCTAACAACCCACAAATATGGACACCGCGCGAGACCTGGAATATATGCGCAGTTGGCGCATTAAATTTGACATTATGGCATGTCCCTGAGCGGAGGCTGCGCTCAGAAGGGGTCCAAGTAGTGGGGTAACGACATCAACCACCAAAATCCCAAGTCGATGATCAGGAGCTGATTCTGACTAGGAGAAAGGTAAGATTATGGCTTATCGAGGATAACGCGACCTAATCACAGAAGCGTTCATTTGATCGAGCAAGTCATAGACAACCTCCACCTCGAAAGCTAATGCAACATGCAACCGTTCCAATGCTTTCGTCGACCCCTGATATACACAAGTTACATTGCTGAAGGTCGGATATTGGAGTGGTTACCTCGCCAAGGCGTTCGAGAATTGAGGATGCCTTTGCAGGGGAGAATTCACCTTGCGTGTCTATCCACAAGACACTATTATTCGGAGAATGGAGGAGGTACCGAAGTACGATGTTTAGTGCCAAAGTCTAGGTGATTGTTTGTGATGATATCGGAACAACCCACGCTACATACGCACAGTCTTACCAGTGCCTCTGTCGCCTGAGATTTCAACGACTTGATTACAGCAAAGTTCTCCAAGCAGCTTATGAAGGGAATCCACGCCGAGCGTGAATTTGATGTCTCCATCGCCAACCGAAGATTTAAGCAAGTCGATGCCAGATATACCTGATGAAGAAGAGGCGACAGTGATTCGTTCGATGCATGCTCTTAGATCTGCCAGTGTAACGGTTCCTGGATCGAGTTGCTGGAAGATGTCAAAAGGGGTTGCAGAGAAAAGGAGATCTGGAACTGTTTTTATCCCAATCCTCTCAAGATTCGATAGGAGGTCGGCAGGAATAAGACGTACAAGTGCGTCGGACGCTAGACGCATATAGATCAGGAGAGAACAGACGAATAAGGTTAGGGTTAGTTTGTTTTTGACACTTCACCCCCAATATTTTCGTAACTTGAAGCTCTCTACATATGCGCAAACTCGTCGTGGACATGGGCCGCAACCACAGTGAAAGGAATTATGGGTATTGGGGGCTTATATGTTTGCCAGGGCTTCAATGCCGAATACCTTCTTCATCGTTACCAGAACCTTTGCGCTAATGCCGAATTTTGCTTCATCTTGCAATGTTATTCTTGACTGCTCCACTACGTTCCTACAAAGTTTTTCTGGTATTCAAGTCACGTTACGAAAGGGTATGGCGCAATTTTCGGCTAAGCTCACGCCACAAAAGGGTCTTATCACCCTTCCGAGTGGTCATGAGCACAATATTCCCAGCCTGAGAGCTCCCAACTTATAAAGGTGACTTGCCTTCGATTCCCAAGCCAAAAAACCTCTTTCAATGGCACCTGTTGCAACCTCCGAAGCTGCAGAAGCGGCTCCCACCAACACCAAGTTTCAGGCCTCTGTCGTTTTCAATCCCTTTTATTCGCCTTCGATTGGTGATGATGGTGATGCGACTTATCAATTCGCACAGTTCAAGGTCAATATTCTGATGACCGATGTAAGGTCACTATTTTTGATTGTGCATATAGCCCTCTTTCCCGAAGATTTCTTGGGAGCCTTTAACCGACATACAAGTAACAGATCGTGGGCTTTCTGCCGACCCTGCTAAGAAGAGTTTACTTGCTGCTGCGACAAGAGTCAAGACTCTGACGCCGGTTATTGGTACCGAAATTGAAGGAATTGATCTCCGGCAGTTGACATATACGCAAAAGGATGAGCTGTAAGGCGTACCTACTAACTGTGCGAAATATAAATGTAAACTCATTTGTCGTCGTCCACAGTGCGCTCCTTGTAGCTGAACGAGGGGTGGTTTGTAAGTCCGCGAGCCTGCTCTGATCTATTAAAGATGTAACACAATAAACAAAAAAAGTCTTCCGAGATCAAGAAATTGACATTTACGGGCAGCTTGATCTCGCACGCCATTTTGGACCGTTGCACAAGCACGCTACCACACCCATACCGCGGAATGGCCTTGAAGAAGTCCACGGTGAATTTGAGAATCTTATTACCTTAACTCTGCTGATCAGATACCACATCAGTCGTTTATAACGATGCGTCCCGTCGGCCGGATCCTTCAGCATTCTCAAAAATTGAGTTATGGCATTCAGATGTATCTTTATTCGTTCACCACTATGTTGGGAGATGTTGATTTTGCGCATAGGTCTCGTATGAATTACAACCACCAAGCACAACGTCGCTTAAGGTCATCGCTGGCCCGGAAGTTGGAGGGGATACACTTTGGAGCTCGGGGTATGCTACCCTCCGCATATAGTTCGTCCGGAATGCTAACAGAACTCGATAGCTATGCCCTCTATTCGTCGCTTAGCCCTGGAATGCAAAGTTATCTAGAAGGCTTGAGTGCCGTTCATAGCGCTGTTGCCCAGGCCGACGGAGCTAGAGCTGCAGGGCTTCATGTACGGCGGCAGGAGATTGAAACGGTCCACCCAGTAGTTCGCGTCCATCCTGCAACAGGCTGGAAGAGTGTTTACGTAAACCCAGGCAGGTTCTACCGCTTATGAGATAGGGTCTACCTTAATCATCTATAATATAGGATTCACCCGCCGCATCGTTGGTGTGCCCAAAGCTGAATCAGATGCTATTTTGGCTTTCCTCTTTCGGCAGATCAGTGAAAACCCTGATCACCAGGTTCGCTTCAAATGGGAGGTGAATTCTATCGCATTTTGGGACAACAGAGTAAGCGATCGCATATATAAACCACATTCTACAGTCATGCTAAGATGTATGCTTGGAGATCGTAACCCATTCCGCCACATTTGACTTCTGGCCTGCAACACGCCACGCTCTGCGAGCTACACCCCATGGGGAGAAGCCAACATCTGTTGAGAATTACGAAAAACAAACTGGCAAGCAGGCCAAGGATAGGCAATTGGAGATCTGGAGGCAACAAGGTGTTGATGTGGGCCCCAGAGCTGACGGCGTCAGGAAGGCCCGTGGCTACAACGACTAAATTTACCACCTAGCAACCACCAGATAAAGTATCAGCTATGTGTAAGATTACTCTGTAAGATGACATTTCTTGGTTTCGATGTGGTTAGATCGAGATCACTAACGATTCATCTAATAAAGAACCTGGAGTTCGATGCTGGTCGTGTGTCAAAAGAAGGCACCGAGTAATCCTTGTGGTTTAGCGAGACGCCGCTACTCTGCTTAATTGACGGAACCAACCTTAGTGCCTCTTCAAGAAAAAACATATAAATATGCACATCTGCTCTGCAGCTTCTAAGCTCTTCCAAGTCGCCGAAACAGTTCCAGAATACTGCTGAGGCTATTTGTTGCCAGCAGAGATTTCGACATTTTGGGCGCCCAAAGTATAAAAACTAGGCTTCCAATGATGAATGATGAATTGCCCCCAGGGAATCCGAGGATGTTTCTATATAAAACATAGCAAATGCTGTTACAGTATGTAGGAAATTTCCTAAAATAAGAGATTATATCAAGATACGAGCGGAGGTAGTAAGGAGTATGCCCCGATTCTTATCTCAGATACGCGTGGGGTTGGTTAGCGTCCCGTCGGAAAACCCTGTGTTTAAGCGGCTCAAACCTAGGCTCGTCAGCTGATTATCAGATAGCCTCGAAGTCGCTCGTATGGGCTGCCTCCACCTCGCGCCCGTGGCCATATAGGCTGAAAGATGAGCATGGGCGGATGGAGACAGCGACCAGATTGGAAGGTTGAAGGCAAGCTGTTGGGACACACACATACATATATTTGGAAACTATGCATGTCCTGAAACTCTATATCGCCGATGTAACCACGATCACTGCAGTGTCGACAAAAATCTTGATAAACTTGATACAAATGCGATTATGATATGGTATGGAAATGCATGGGGGAATCGATACTTGGGGATACCATTATTACGGTCACTATAAAAGTTCATGACGTAGTGCAAAGCATACTGCTTATGCAGGCGATGCATAAGGAAAAGGAGTGAAGAACATTCATACGGGGCAAGAAGGTGTTTGCAGCGCTGATTCAATTAGGGTAATCACTAAACGCAAGATGTAACATACAGATTAAGACGGTCAAGCCACTTAGGAGTGGTGGGAGGACCTAACAAAAGATTGAGGCTGCAGATGATCAGGGGCATATCCCCGACCACCCGAACCAGCGGGTGAAGGATTAGAGGTAGTCGCCCATGGTGGAGGAGGGACTGGCATCGTGCCAGAGCTGGGAGTCATGGTGTGATTCTGCTGTGGGGGTGGCATACGACTCGTATCCGACGAGATCGAAGACATCGATGAATTTGGCTCAGAAGTCATCATCGTAGACAACTGAAACGATCCCTGATGGTGTTGCAATGGTTTGGCGGGTTCCATTGGAGATGTCGCTTCGTCTGATGGCTGTTGGGCCCGCGATCCCTGTTTGGATTGGCGGGTGTGCGATTTGTCCGCGAGATCGGCTGCTCGAGCAGACGCACGCAGCGTTTCCATGTCGATTCGGGGCACATCTCCGTTATTCCCGCCAGCTTTGTCGCGTTTCCGTATCAATTTTGCATAATCTTGATAGGGTCAGAGGTAAGGGTTGATTCGACTTAGCGGTAAACAAAGACTCACGCAATCCACACGCATTGCACAATGTTCTTGCCCCATCAGGACCTCGTCTCCATTCTGGAGTCTCCCTGATATTACAGGAATGACATTTTCCGGGAGGTGTAGCCCGCTGGCCAGACCAAATCGCGGACAGAATCAGCTGCATAGCGGGAATGAATAAATACTGCAATGCTCACACTTCGTTTCCTATATTTGCTCTTCGGTTGGCCAGTGGCGCCGTTTCCTCCTGCAGTGCTTGTCGCACGCTTGGTCCGAATGAGTTCCATGTCTTGCTCAGCCGTTGATTGCGGTTTATCGCCATTGACATTATATTGCTGTGCAAGTCAACTTTATCAATATATCATTATATCGAAAGTGATGTGACGACAAACCTCGCTTGAGGTGGCTGGCTCTGCACCATTTGGTCCATCTTGAGAAATCTCTTCCCAAGGCCTTTTTGGAGCACGGGAATCATCAGGGGCAACATCAGCCACTCTGGCGCGTTCCGGTTCAGGGAACATTGCGCGGCGATATTCCTCCAACAGTCGGACAACGGTCAGGGCCCTTTGCGTCATCTCCGTCAACTCTGTCTGAGACGGTTGAGAACTTGGGATGTTTGCTTGCGCCTGGGCTGATTTCAGGAGAGAATGAGCCTGGGGGCAAATGGCGTGATGGAAGGCCATTGCTTACCGTAACGATTCGCAAACGCATATAGTTCATTACAATGAGCTAAAATCTGAGTATCGATGCTTAAGATACTGCGTGTCGACAAGTGCACCTGTACTTACCTCGGAAATTGCGGCATCCCGCATTGGAGGGGGTCTTTCCATCTCAGGGGCATTGTACGTGCGAGCATCAACGTTAGTAGGAACGATTGCAGTTGTGCGACCAAAGGGCAACTGCTGCTGCTGCTGCTGTTGTTGTTGTTGTTGTTGTTGTTGCTGCTGCTGCTGTTGCTGTTGCTGGTGGTGGGTTTGTGGATGTGGCTGGTGTTGGTGTTGGTGTTGTTGTTGGTGTTGCATCTGATGTTGTTGATTCTGGTGCTGTGGGGGCTGGTGTTGCGGCTGTGGTTGTTGGTGTTGCTGCATTGGTGGCGGTTGGTGAGATTGAGGAATGTGTTGTGGGTGATGTTGGGGCGGAAGCTGAGGTATATGTTGTGTAGCCTGTTGGTGAGGCTGAGGCTGAGGTTGTTGCAACGGGGGCTGCTGATGGTGTTGCTGTTGTGAGAGCATATGTGGATGTGGTGGTGCCGCGTGAGGATGCGGGGCTGGAGGCATATGCTGGTGATGCATCTGCTGATGTTGTTGAGGTGGTGGTGGTGGAGGGAGCGGCAATTGCTGGTGGTGTTGATGGTGAGGTTGCGCATGATGAGACTGAGCCCACGGGCCTTGCAGGGGCGGGGCAGGTGCAGGTGCAACAGGAGACGGATATGGGTTGTTGTGCGAGGGCTGATGCACAGGGTGTTGTTGGTGGGCAGGATGCTGAGGGTGCATATTTGGTGGGGGCGGCCGAGATGCTTGCAGGTAAGCATGTTGGTAGTTGTTGTATCCAGGATGTCCATTGACTGGGACTGCATGATGCATTTGTTCATGAGGACCGGGAGGAGGGGCGGTGTGCCCTGGATGGTTGGGCGGCCCAGGAAGATTTGGCTGAATTTGATGAAAAGGGCTTGTCGGAGGCGGTTGAGGCGGTGGATACGACGGATATTGGGACGAATAAGTATTCTGGGGCGGCTATATTTAAATTTCTTATCAGGATAGCCCTTGAGCTATGAGGTAATCCAGGGAAAAACGTACATGGGGTGTACGCACGTCGTGAGTAAGATTCATGTTATTTGCAGAAGTTGTCCGTGGTCGTTTAGGTTGATTGGGAGAGTGAGGAGGAAGTTCATCACCACGCGACATATGTGCAGCGGTGATAGACCCGGGGACTGGGGTCACTTGGGCGGATAATGGCACTCCTGGATGCGCATAGCCCCCATTTTCGTGCTTTGAAGGATATTCGGGCTTGGAATATTCAGGCTTGTTGCGATACTCATGTTTTGCGTACTCGATTTTAGACGGGTAATTAGGCTTCGGCGTCTGTAACTCGTGGCCAGCCGATAGTGGGGGAGTGTGCTGTTGGTGAGGATGTTGAGCAAGCTGCGGCATGGAGGAAGGCACTGTCTGTGGATTTTGACGGGCCCATGATTGAGAAGGACGCTGGTCTTGCTGAGGGTTCCCTGTATGTTCTATCGGACCAGCGCCAGGGTGACCATCTTGAGGCGGGCGGTAGAAGTTGAGATCCCTTATAGACGGAAGACGAAAGCTTTCGTTCTGTGTTGGCGGGGACGACTGAGCCAGGAGATACCTGGAGTGCTGGCTAGAATGACTTGAGGTCATGACAGCACAGACCAGTGTACACGACGGTAAAGATGAGCCTGTTGGATCGGCAAGTCCGAGATCAGAAGGATGATAGTTTTTGAATCTGAGTAGTATTTGTATGTATCTCCCGATGACGGCGGATCTTGAGGGGAATATCTGGATGAGGACAACACATCAACACACTGCAAACTGCCCACAAATATAGATCCATACACGATGACCGTCGGATAGGCTGTGAAGTAAAGCGACCAGCTGCAATGTAAAAGCCTGTTCGCCACGACGGCCCCTTCAGCAAAAACTCTGAGAGAGAGAAAAGGCGAGAAACGGTAGATGATGGAGGGAGGAAGAGAGAGTATGTTGAGCATGAAATGGCACAGGACGGCCTGCCCTGATCAAAAAAACGCCGAGCTGGGTTGGATCTCGTCAGGGCGGAGTCTCAATCTCTCCCCAGATCGGTGTTTCACCACCCTATCCTCGCTTTTTTGGTTTGTCCAAATCATGTCCACCAAGCCTCGTGTCCAAGAAAAAGCCACGCTGCCAACCTCCAATTTCCTCAGCGATTCTTCTACTTTTCCCCTTCCCTGCGCTCTACCTTTTTTCCCAACTCAGTCTTGCCCAGAATCGTCCAATATCCTGGACACTTATCGGTCCAATCGGTGATCCAGGCGATTCTAGATCGATTACCCACATGGCGTATTACGTACGCACCCCAATATGGAACCCGATCTGCGCTACAACGCCGATTTGCCGAAAGAACCCATGGGTCCAGCGCAGTCACTGCCATCCCCACACCCCTCTCTCCATCGTAATAATATGTTTGCGGCAAACAAGTTCTTCTTTCTCCCTTTCTCAGACCTTTCTTGACTCAGCTCCAACGATCACTGTGCATGCAAAGCCACGTGGGATGCCCTTTTATGTGCCTGATCTAGATCTGGCCGTATGTTTGCGTGGAAGAATTCACTTGAACGCAGGTCTCCAACCCTGACTGTACAAATCATATGCGTTGACTCTCCAGAACGCAAAGCAAGTGGATTTAAGGATGCTCGCCGTCACTTGGATCCATGCAGGGGCTTGCCACCTTCTCGGCCATCTGCGAATTCTCAACACATCCTATCAAAGGCAAGATCAATCAGCAGATAGACTCGTCTAGGGTACGATGAGTGGTTTGAAGCTGAGCCTCCTGAAAATCAGGATTTATTTACTACTGTGGCAAAAAATGAGCTCGCATTCAAACGTGCGAATAATACCTGTATGCCCCTGTCAGATGTGATTTGGCAATTGGATCAGTTCCACCCCTGGTGGCAGCTAACGGTTTGGGGCAAAGGGTTAATTGAAATCTGATGCTGAGCGTCCACTGATCATGCAATCTGGACATTCTGCGTAAAAACGCAGATTTTGTGTTCCCGCGATCCTTTGAGCTTTGCCAATGGCATGAGGCGTTGAACGCTGGCCATCACAGATTTGACCCCGCCATTCAGAAGAATGACGAGATTGGCTCAAAGGATTGCCTATATTCGGTTGTAATCTAATAGCTATAACAATAAAACAAAAGTTTGAAAATTCACTACAGCCATGCCGGAATAGAACACAAATATCCATGATTATCCTCTCAACGTGTGCGTTCGTTTCGGACATTGGACGATTCGATAATATCAAACGTCGTATGGTACAACTAATTGATTATTTATCACTGAGCTAAGACGAGACCATCGAAGAAGCTAGTTGAACTGTCAACTTGGTATGGACGGCAAACGGTGGGTCCAGATGAACCTGACTACTTGGAGGATTTACCACTCTGGCCACTAGGGGGATTGTAGGTCGAACCACCATTCCCATTGTTATAATAGGTGGACCCATTGGGGTTCGCGTAGTAATAGCTTCCATTGCTATATATTTGCATCAGTTACTGAGACGCGGTAATTTGGTTATGATTTCGAGCACTCACGTATTGGAGTAGTGGTATCCACGGCCACCGTTATCACCTTGACGGCTACAATAATGGTTTCCCTGGCCATGGGTATGAATATAGAACGTGGTGGTGGATGATGGGTAGGGCATACCTGGCTGTTGGTACCGCTACCAGTGTAGGTATATCCTTTCCCAGAAGAGCTGTCACTGCTTCCCTGGGTCATGATGCTGATAATGTCGAGGGAATATGTGCAGTGGTTGCGGAAAACAAGAGGAGTGGGACTGACGAGCTTAAATAGGTTGAGCTTATAGCTTTGCCTCTATTTAGCCATGAAATGTCTCGTGATCGTGGCGGCACGCGTGAAATTATTTCTTATTGTACTAAATTCCCTTGAGGACATTTTGCAAAACTTCGCAGCGGTGTTACACCATGCATTCTCCAAAACCACGCATTGATACGGAATGGTGGCTACTGGGGTCAAGTCTCTGGTGAATGAGAGGTAGAATATACAGGACACATTCACAAGGCTGCTGATAAGATAGGCCGCGTTCCCGCGTCACCTCCCATGAGATGTATCCCAAGGGGTTTATATAAATTGCTTTACACATGCGTGAAATCGCGCATCTTCGACGTGAGGAGTCTGATTTGGCTGTCATCTCAGAGATTAGATAAGATCGCGTGCTCGTGGAACAAAAACGCTGATGTGAAGCACATTTAGTAATTGCCATGGCAGAGCCACAAACCGACGTTTCCCGCCCTTCGGCTCTACCAAGCGCAAACCTACGCGGCTCAGGCTCACAATCTCTTGTCGATCAAAACTCTGCTGAATATCTGGATTCCATCGAGGAAGAATGGAATAAGAAGGTCGACGTGGAGGTTGAGACTCTTGTTGATGGGATGGTTGATCTCGTTAGTGTGGCATCGGTAACATCTTTCTCTTCATCCTATAAATGTTCCTGAGGCGGTTGAAAGATAGCAGACAAGGATAAATTTCGTGTTGCCCAAGAAGGCTTTCAGACCCAAACGCGGACGGAATCAATGGTACTTTAGACGCTGTTGAGCATTCTGGTCGCTCATTTAGGACATGGCAATGCAGATTCGGGCAGCAAATTCACTATTATCTATCACTCATTCCATGAAGCTATTACTGCTTCTCTCAGACGAGGCACAGATTGCCCATCGGCGCGATGCTGAAATCAAGCTAGTGAGGGAAGAAAAGAATGCAGCCAAAGAAAAGGTAGCGGTGCTGCTTGACGAACTGCTTAGACGCCCAGAGAAAGGCCCCACAGGGATGTAATAACAACGCATTCCATTCACGAATTGAATGCACTGTTCAAATACATAACATACACACAACCAATAATGATAAATAGGTCTCAAGATAGGAAAGGATGTCTGCCACTCAAGTCTCGTCGTCGCTAGATCCGATCCCCATTACCCGGCGCACTGTCTCCTCCTCCAACGCTCTCGCTCTAACCCTCCCCTCTTTCAACCTCTCTAGGCCATTGTTAATGCTCTTGATGTGTACCTCCACCGGAATGGTCGAACCAACCAACTCTGGGGCGGCTACTCTCTCCCTCAGGTCGGCCATATCCTCGCTCATGGCTTGCAAACTCTGCAACGCGGCTACCACATGAACCAAAGCCTGCTTTCTATATTCCCCAAGCTCTTTCAACAAGGCTAGATGAGATTGGAAACTTTTCAAGGACTTCTTGTTGCCGCCGAACTTCGTCCATAGAGCGGCCAATACCTCTTCTTTGGCAGCGGATATGGAAGAGTCCTCACGCGATACCACTTCATGGAGGGTTGTCAAGTGCTCCTCGAGTTTGTTCAGGTTAGCATGGTTGATTTCTGCTTCCAAGATCAGGCGCTCCATGTTATTCGAAAGGGCATCCATGGCTTCTGTGAAGGTCGCTCTGACAACTTCAGCCGTAGGTCGAGCGGTGGAGGACCAAGGAATGAGTGCTCGGAGCGGCCGAGAATATCGAGACGGAGCATTTGCCTGTGCCTCTTCTATGGACTTGAGAGCATAATCGTTCACTGCCATGATACTAGAAAAGAACGCCTGTCAATCGCAATGCTCCAAGTTGAGGCGAATTGGAGCACCTGTCGACTGCCCCACCGATCTTCGAGCTCAATTTCTGGAGGCCTCTCCCGGTTGCCTTTGCATCGTTCACGAAATCCCTCAAGGAGTCTGCCAGCAGATCTCTGGATTTCAGTTTGCTAACTCGAACCACTGTAATCAGGTCGGCGGTTGCCAGCTCGGCTTTCTTGATTTCGAGTGACAGGCCAGAGCCACCAACTGTCTCATCCATGAGCTGTTCGAAGGTCTTACTTTGGATGGACATGAGTTCTGAATAATCTGCCCATTGAATGGGGCTGCCATTTCTGGGTGACTTTGCGAACTGACACATGTTGATGCTCGAGAGGCCTGGTAGGATGCAAAGCGGGGCAAATGCGCGTCCTAGAATATGGGATATTTGGCCGATGATGAGAGCCAGGATCCATAGGAACAGAAGGAGTGCGAGGGGTTTCCGCAGGAGATGAAGCGCGGTGCCGAAGATATCAAAGGCATATCGAGCAGTAAATGTAGTTCCTTGGAGCGCACCATGCATGATATCGGTGGCATGGAATAGCGGACGCTCGACTTCTATCGTAGGCTGCTTTTCGATCTTGTGTGATGGTTTGGGTGTTTTTGGAAGAAAAGTTGATTTCTTCTGGGACGCTGCGATGTAGGAGGTTTTTGGGAGGGGTGTGCGCTTGCGAGTTCCGCCCGATCGCACGGATCCAGATGGGCTGGGCGAGTGAGGAGACCGACTATCTACCTCTGGGATGTCTTCCCAGATGGTGTCGTCTGAACCAGTGTCGTAATCTCGTTGTCTCCGATATGGAGATGGGTCATTCAGGGCAGCAGCCGTCTTTGATCGTGTTCGTGTCGGCGTTCGTGGCATCTTTCGAGATTTGTCCATTGCAAGGAACCACTAACCTTTATACATTTCTGAGGGATGGCTTGCACGAGGCGGCGGCAACACCAGAAACAAGGCCAACACCTGTTCAACTTGCAAGTTGAGTGATATTATATCACGTGATTATAATCACCATATCTTGTGATGCTTTGATGGCTTATTGTCTCTCTGCCACTCTGTTCTTAGCCCATATAACAATAAGCAGCCATGGTTGTCACTGCCCACTGTTTCCTCCTTCTTTCCCCCTTTCCCAACAGTTAGAACATGAGTGGCGAGTTGATTGGTTCAGGTAGCTTTATCAAACCTGCAGTACGTTCAGCCGTCTTCATAACGAATCGTACTCACTTCTCTGTAGAGAAAGATCCAGCCCATACTTCGCTCGGCCCCATCGCAGTTTTCTATATCGTTTTTACCTCCAACCAGACACAGTAGTTTATCTTACTTCTCAAGGTTAATCATTAGCTAACGCTCCTTCAGGCTCTGGTCGCGATCATGGCATTCGTATCTGCAGCCTAGACTCGTCCTCCACTCTCTCAACCGACTCTCTCGCGGATTATGATATATGGCGCAACTGGGAGGAGTGTCTCTTGTTCCAATACGATCTCCAACAAGAGTATGAGCAGGCCGCTAATGAGAAGCGTGTCCGCTTGCGGAAAGGCAAGGGAGTGAAAAAAAACGGGATGTATATGCAAGACATGGCATCCTCATGGGATTCGCTGCCCCCTGGCCCAGCTCCTGATTCTATCATCTCCGACCTTCACAAATACATTCCCCGCATCTCAAAGAAGACAACCTTGTTCAGAATCAACCAGGCTACTTTGGAACAGAGACAAGCGCAACTCGAGGCCTTAATCGAAGCCCTTTTCAACCCTGATATGCCCACGTTGATACAAGAAATCAGAGATTCATCCATGGTCGCCGATTTCTTTGGATATTGGCAAGTCGATGCCAAAAGGTTGGCCAAAGATAATGCCACTCTGCATTCTTCTCCAGACACCCGACCGACTAGCCTTGCGTCGTCTCCATTCAAATCAGCGCGCAAACCAAACTTTACAGGGTTAGGCAGGTCTCGCTCACAATCGAGCCGGCAGAGTGGCCGTTCAGCTGGTTCGGCCTCATCTGATGAAACTCGCATCCCCTTAGGGCTTGGTCCTCCCTCTTACACCTCGGGTCATCCTTCTTTCCCCTTAAACGCTGTGGACGAGCTCCGGCAGATACCTTCCGACCATTCTTGCTCTCCGGGTACGCGGGCACCACCCGATACGCCGTTCAACCGCAGAAATCGCAACTATCGAATCGTGTCCACCGGATCGAGTTTCAGCTTGAAAGACGGCTCTGAGGGCTTTAGTACGTATTGTATTATCTTGACATTCCAAGTCCTATTGGCTAATATCTAAGTATGGCAGCAATCGAGTCGTGGCATGCTATCGGCCCCATTAAATTTGCAGTCGATGAAGGACTAGACGATCACCGGGCATCTATAATCAGCGTGGAAACAATTCAGGCTCAACCCGACAGCAACAATGCCATAGTTCGTGAGAGTTGGCAATCTACAGAATCCAATGCCACATTCCTACAGGGAATGAACTTCACTCTACCTGATTCGAGTCAACCTCGCGATCCATTCCGCTCGTCCATGGCGAGCGTTGCAACTTTTATGACCAACTCTTCAGCCGACGCCATCCACCCCCGAGACACATCGCGACAGGAGTGTTCCAACGTACCTCGCGACTCTGTAGCGGTCACTCTTTCCGACTATGATATGTGGTCTTGTATAGACGAGGAGCAGTTCACGACAATTAGTATGTATAGTTTGAGCTAAATTCTAGCGGACTGATCTTACCATTCTCTAACAGTTGAAGAATTCCCTCGCCCGGCCTCCCTCTGCTCGACAGTTTCTGGAAGCCGCCCGCAAACACCTGTGGCCGATGAATTCAGCCATGCTGATCCAGAGATTTACGAGCCCGAAACACCCATCGTCCGACTCAGGGATGCCCCGCTTCCCGACACGACCAAGCCTATCTCGCGAGTCAACTCCATTCTATTCCCTCCAGCCATCGCCAAGGCGCGGGCCCTCTCACCAGAGCCCCCTTCCGTTGTTTCCAACCTTGCGCCGAAGCCAGCAGTACCCCTCTCCCTCAAGGCTATCTATAACAACTCCATCATTTTATTACGTGTCCCGCCAGACACGCCATTGAGCGAACTGCGACAAAAGATGCGCGCTAAATTTATTGCCCAAGAGGGTGTGCCGCTCTCCTTGTCGTTCAGGCTCACCGTCATCTTGCCAACCAATACCAATGTCAAGGGCGCTGTGTACACAAAGGACGGCGATTCTCTGAAACCACTAGAATCGCAATTGGATTGGGGGCAGGTGATCTCGGAAAATCATACAAAGTTGTCGTTGCGTGTAGTTGATGATTGATACCCATTGATACCCCTTGCCTGTTGACATTTTCGTTCGCTCAATAGGACATAACTGGTTGACCTAGATACCTTTGTTTAAAATCCTTGACATTTTACCTACGTTCCTTTTCCTGGCCTGGTTATAAGCTTGTCCCCGCGATTGACACTCAGTGGCATCTATCACTACGTTATTTTTATTCTGCGTATGCCCAATGTATTATCATTGCCCCGTAGCACCTGTCATTTCACGCGGCAAGGTACCATTGTCAATGTCTGACATCGCAAGAATATAAGAAGATATTTTCACGATGGAGGCTTATTTGGGCTAAAAGAAACAATGGGAGGTCCAGAAGGTAGACGAGTCCGTGTCCAATCTGGAAGTACGCTTCTTAATGCCCTCCTTGTCGCGTCTTCAGGAGGCACGTCCATGCCGTCATCCTCATCCTCGGCATTGCGTTTATTCTCTTCTTCATCCCATTTTTCACGGGTAACTTCTGCGCCCCCCGTTTTCAGTGACCTGGATGGAGACAACACTTCAGTCAGCGCGACAGGCGAAAAGAGGGTTGAAAGTGGCTTACCCGGCCAAGGACCCTCCGACCCAAGACAATGTCGCTGGCGAAAAGGCTGGTGCCTTCCCAGCATTGATGCTAGCCCTGTGTGTTTCGGCACGTGGTGGGGAAGGGTTATTCAGAATGGCAAAGTAAGGAACCAAGGGCCGTAGACAGGCGTATCGGTCGTATTGTGGTAATGGGGGCCGGCCATGTCTGTTCAACTGACGTTGCGGCGTGGGAGGTGGGGCAATGGCGCGCAATAGCTCCGCATGCAGACGAGGTATAAAACCAGGTAACATAGCCGTTCCCCCTGACACTAGAATTGACGATGCTAGTGTTTTTCGGAGGTCAACTGGCACCTGGAGGGATAGTAAGAATCTAATGACAGAGTTGATAAACAATGTGGAACCTTTAGGAGCGTATTTAGAATAGCCTCTGCCAAGCTGCTTTCGTCGACGTCGCCACCTTCGAATAAAACTTCAGCTGCACGCTCTCGTATCCAACCAGGAATTATGAGGATTCCACGGCCAGTGCCTAATTGTTGAGACGGCGGAGGCGGAACAGACACCTGTAGATCGGTCGCCGTTGAATGTCGCTTATACATCGTCGAAAGCGCCTGGAGGTGACCTTCACTTTGTGCGGGATCGGTCATAACATGGTGTATACTTGAAACGACAGAGAATTCAGAGGCATCGTGTTGTGACGACACGACACTCTCTGGACCGACATGAGAGTAATCGGATTCAGAAGGCGTAATATCACTGGGTGGTAGTTCTGCCTCAGAGAATGCGTCTTCGGAAGGAGTTTCTTCTCTCGTGTCTCTTGAATTATGAAGAGCGTCCCCAACAAAGCAGCATCTAGTTTTAACGTCTTCCACGACGGCATCGGTAAGAACTTCTTGCGGCACACGAGTGGAACGATTGGCTGCAGGAATATTGACCGCTGAGCTCAATGAGGTTGGAGGTGGCAGGTAAGTGCCAAACATGAGTAACAGGGCACGCAAGTGGGATGTTAGTCGACTGCCAGCCAAGGGTGTTGTCTGTATTTGGGGGTATAACGGTCTTGCAGCAAATATCTAAATGGGCGGTTAATCATGAAATATAGTAGCAAATGGATACGTACGGGAAGGGCCACAGATTCAAGATGGCCACAATCCAATACCAGCCCTGTTATTTTGCCAACAGCTAAAAGAGCCAATAGATGGCTTGATGCAAACGAAACAGAGGGAACCTGACAGCCGGTCAATTTCCAGGCACCCTCTACGCGTTAAACACACCTGATTCTCAAAAAGGACTTGGGCGATGATGTCTTTTATATACAGCGGAAGCAAGGGATGTTCGACCAGAATCACTTTCCTGGCCTTTGGGTCTGTCAATAATGAGCTCCATGACTCTTTTAATAGACAGCAAAAAGGGAGAAAACTTGGACGTACTCATGGAACACCGATCGTAGACAGCTCTGTAATCGAATCTCTAGGAGCTTGACTTCCTCCCCCCTCTCCGTTGGCTCATTGGCCCTGCTAAGATTCCACAAGGAGCTGGTGGAAGGTCCCCCAGCCTTGAATACATCCCTCGGTCGACCTTCGCCACTAAAACCAACCTTCCATATTCGTGATCCTGCATCGATAACAACCCGATCTTCGACACCATATAATGAGTGCCTCCGAGTGGTCGTGTAATGGGGCGATGATTGAATAATGTGAGAGCCAGTGACGCGTGAAGTGGCCGGTGTTGTCGGATTGAAAGAGGTTTTCAATGTCCTTGGTGTGCTTTGCGGCGTTGTGCCGGACATTGTCAGCAAAAAGACTCGACAGTTCGCGTTCAGGTGCGTTCCTTCATGAATGTGACATAGCGTCACGACAACTTCTTGAAAATACAAATGAATATATTAAGATATCTATGGTCGTGACGAGAGACGGGCTGAGAGTATCAAGATCTGGATTGCCCATTGCTCAAATTGTTCTTTCGACATAAAAAGGAGTGCCTGAGAAAGAACAGCCTTGATGATCTGAGCTTGCATCCCCTACAAATGATCACTTCAATATCTTCAGGATTTATCCTGTGTCTGTGGACTTACTTGGTACCATCCCACGAACCCTTGGCGTTTCCAGACACGCTGCAAGATGTCGATTGCGCCTACATGCTTATTTCTGTCGTGGTGGTAATGGTGAGGAAGTGGTGGGCCTTGATGTCGCTCGGCTGCATCGTCTGCATCTGCGCTGCGCGCTTGGATACGCACTTTTGCCATGATATATGGGTATGTGACCTATCCGATGCATATTTACTTGCAAATAGGATGCCGTAGACAGATTACTCACCACAGTAGCAAGGGTCTTACTTAATGCACCGACAACAAACGACATCCATGGTGACATCTTGCCACCAACAGTTGCCGGATTCGCAAGAAGGACCAAGCTTTTGACGCGTTCAAACACGCCATAGGTGATGGCCGGGTTTACGGTGAGCACCAATCCGGGCTTGATCCCAAGCCAAAGGCCTGTCACGCCTTCCTCTTCGATAATCTCTCGAGCAACAGACACGAATGAATCGTCGGATTTATCGTCACTATCGTTTCGGGATTTCTGTAAGTGGGGCTGTCGGCCAACTTGTTGCCGGGTGGCAATGACGGAGACAGGGATAGTGAATATTTGGGCCAATGCACCAGCGATAGCACCAAGCAGCAGTTCAGCCGCCGTCGATAACACAGGGACCTTTGATCCAGGGGGGAGTTTGCTTGTCAGACGCTTAATGTACGAGCTCCTGACAAACGAGTAAAAGAAGAAGTAGGCGTATTCTGTGGGGACGCATAAGTGATAGACATGATGCCGAGTAACTGGAAACTTACGCATGGAGAAAGTATTCAGCATAGTTGCTCCGAATCCCCTATAGAGCCCAAAGACCCCTTCCTTTTTAAATATCCGTAACACTACTGATAGCAGTGACAACTCATCCTTGCGCTTGCCTTTCATATCAGATGGAAGCGCTTGGATGCGCGTTTTTGCCCTAATCAGTGAATCAGATTTAATCCTGCTAGAGATATAAAGCTGCAACATACACATCGAGAGGATATACGACACTTGAAGTTGATTAGTTGAAGTTGGTTGGATGTTGATATTGACAACTTACGCAGTGCTAAAACAACCACCAAGGGCGCCAGCCAGGGCCGCCCCAAACGGCGTGAGCTGTTGGACTGGTTTTGACTGAGCTGCCATTGAGAGCCCTCAAAAGAAAGTAAGCCGATACTAAATAGCGACGGACCACGGCACTACCTGGGACCGGCCATCTGCAACTCTGCCTCCGAGCAATCTCAAACCCCATGTGAAAATTAAATTAGAGATTGGCAGGGGTACAGTCGCGGACAGACAAAGTCAACCAAAAAAATAAACTTTTATTGGTCCCTCCGGAAACCACCGGAATCAATGGAATTACACTTAAGGAGCTTCCTGGCCAATTTTCAGCACATCCTATCGAGCCGTTCTCTTTTAAATTGCCATTTAAGGAAACCATACCCTGAAATATTGGCCGAACCCTGAAAAAAATCGGTAAAATCATGAAAAATAGTGGAATCGCTTTCTTTTTTGAAGAGCGGGATAACCCCAAAGTTTGGTAGGTTTTTATCGAGCCGTTTCACCCCCCAAAAAACCCTAAATCTCCCAAAATCCTGCTGACACAGCTGTAAATCATTGACTATCTGTCAGACTCATATGGTTAAGAAGCATAAAAAGAACATTACCAGCCTTTGTAATCAGTCAAAGAAAGCTTCCCATGCCGAAGAAGCACCCATTGACAGCACTGACGCCGTGGAGACACCGCCAACCCACCCTGTGATCCATGCAGATTAGACTCGTGACCACTCCCTCGACGAGTATGAGCAAGCGTCGATTCCTCGTTAGTAAGATATCATTGATTTTGGTCAAAAATTTGGCCGATCTAAACAGCTCGTGGGAAAAATTTCGGAGATGTGTTTTTCGACGTATTTCGTCGAGCTGAACAAGATTCTGAAATCAGATTGCCAAAATTTTGATTGGTTCCCAAGATATCAGAATTGTTGAACTTTGTCTGTCCATGACTGTATGCATACCCCTGGGAGTATTGTGTAAGGGTATGGGGGGGTTTGAGGGGTTTTCAGAGGGTTTGAGGGGGTTATTGGTCACGGTCATACGGTTGCCAATAGTGATGATGCAGTCCGCCCCTGATGAGGTGCCTGTCTAGACCTCACTGGTACATGATGGGATGAATATATTGTATTGCAGCATGTGATGCCAGCATCCAAGAACATTTTCGATGACCTTCCCGCACTCACAGCTCCTCAGTCATCAGAACTTCGTGATGAACTTGAACATTACCTCAGTACTGATCCCAAGCCTGTTTCGGATGTGCTCACTTGGTGGTATGAGTGACAGCACACTTATCCACACCTCTCACGGATGGCAATGAATTATCCAGGTTTGTCCTGTCACATCATCTAGATGATCGAAGCATTATATCAGCAACATCCATCAATGTCGAATGTGTTTTCAGCAAAGGTCAAATCCTGCTATCACATCTCCATGCTTGACTTTCCATCCAGTCAATGCGTGCCTTGATATGTGTTGGAGAGTGGAGCCGGATGGGGTTTGTTAAAGACAATGATGTAAAGGTGGCTACTACACTGTCTGAGGTCGATGGTGATGAAGAAAAGCTGTTGGAGGACTGGGATTCTATTCAGTTTGTGTAGATATGTAGATAATATACATGTTCTACCCTCATTCTTGAGGTGAATACACTGAAACAGGCACTTTACGCAATACCCTTATGTTGTACCCTTGAGGGTTTTCAATACCCTCGATACCCCGGGGAACCCTTACCCTTACCCGGGGGTTACCCCTGCCAATCTCTATGTGAAATCCAAGCACATAGGCCCCGGTTTGAAACACACGCAAATAAAGCTTTATTTATCTTTCGCGGAAACTTTTAACACTTCGGCGGCGACGTTGAGCATGACTCGTAAAGATCCCAACTTCCCAGACAACCTCTATATTACTGCCTCGACTTTAAAGTCGCTAAAGCCCTCATTTAATGAATCCATTCACGATGCGCCTGACCCAGCCTTGTTTGGAACCGAAGCGCAACAACATGCTATCCGTCGCTACGGTATTGCTGGAAGAGTATGGTAATTGACGCGACCTTGAATACTGTACAGATCCGCCTCAAGCGCTGTTTGTAGGGAAGCGGCATATGCAATGAGTTTCTACATCAAACCACCTCGCGCTTGGGAATTTGAGCCACCATTTCTCGCCAGCTCTTTGGAAAGCCATCCGATTACAATTATTGAGCTTGGGTCAGGATCTGGAATGGTTGCTTCTCATCTCGCTCAAGTCCTCCATCCAAGCCGTGACCTCCTCATCGTCACTGATCTCCCTGAAGTGGGTCCATAGCTACCTGGGTAGTCATACATTCCATCGCTGATGGACCACAAAGGTCTGCCCACTCCTTTTAGGCACCCTCAATGCAGGACATCTCCATAAAACAGACAGCGACCTGGTCTTGGTACGACAACTTTCATGGGGTAATCAAGATCATGTGGAAGCTATCATAGCAGAGTCCTTTTCCAGCACTGCGAAGAAAGACTTTAGAACTCTTACCCATATCATATGTAGCGACCTGGTATAGCTTGTCTCCTCTCTCCAGATATCCTCCGCCTGAATACTTGGTACCAGGTTTACTTTCCGGATTTGCTGGCCCCTCTGCTTCGTACACTCTTGCATGTCTCCTCGCCGCCACTCAGCTTTCCAACACAGCACGAGAAATACTCTGAATTATCCATCGTTATCTCGTACCAAATCCGCAGTCTTCCCAAAGAGACCGCCTTCTGGTCTGCTTTTGGCTTATGGTTTGAGTTCAAGCCTGTCCTTTACAGAGACAACCAACCGGGTCACGATCCCATATGGCGACGCTTTGGTTCAGACTTTGACGATGACATGTTCATATTCGTTGCTAGCCGTCGCCCTGAATCTTTCCATTGGAACATTCCTCCCAATGACACCGACCTTCTTGCCGGAGTTGGTGCATGTGCCACAGGTGATAGAAAAGGAGATGATACATTTGAAACCATTTTATTTATGTCCCTAGATGTCACAAACTAACATACTGGTATCAATCAGGCGAACCTAGAAATTTCCAAATTAACAGAGGATACAGTCAAAGCAAGACCATCCGGTTCAGCCGTGATGCGAATGGGTATTCAAAAATCGCTGATTTCCGTTCTCGAGTAAACCCAAAGATTTGTTGTAATCAACTTTTTGGGGCTTTTCATATCCAGGCGGCGCGTGTGATATTGGGCGTGTAGAAGCTGGATTTGCTAGGGAAACAATCGTCACTGGGAGTGAAGCGATCGGCCCATTAGCCGTTGACACGAAGCCAGTGGCCTCAAACGGGAAAAGGTCCACCGTATACTAGGCAAGGTGAATAATGGATTTACAACCAAGTATGGGAACCACTGACTCGGATGGTAAATTTTGGAAATGTGAAACTTGGCTTGAGCTTTCCAAAAACCTCTATCTCGCCCCGCATGACCCTCTTCTTCGGATTTGGGGGGTGCTCTTCCTGTTCGGATGACCAGAAATATCCCTGGCTCATGGCTTCAATGAAAAAATTATCTGTCCGTCTCGTCGTCGTCTCGACCATCGCATCCGACCCGTTCGCCATGGACCTTGTGAGTGCCACCCTAACAGTCTCTGGGGTTAGAAGATCTCTCATCTGATCATCTTCTGTCGTGATAGTTACGATAAACGGGATGGGCGAACCGAGAGGGATGGTCAACTGATGGTCACAATGGGATGTCAGTTCCTGGTCATGGTGCAAGGCTATCAACTGACTGGTGTTGCAATAGCAAGCTATTAAATGGCGACACATCAATCCACTTGTCTCATAAAACAGAGCCAAAGCGCCTACCCCACATTGGAAGTCGACCTCTTTTACACCAAATAATGTACCCTTGATCGGGATAGGATCTAATACTTTCCATCCCGCCGGATCAGCTAATGGTCCGAGAAGTGGGCTGTTTTCCGCGTACGACAAATTCCTAAGAGCTGATTGGGTTTCCCCTACCGTTGTAAGCATATACCCAAAGGTGCGTGTCAACCTATAGAGTATGGTACGTCAAGTTGAGTGCGAATTATCGGACACCCCCTTACTTTTGGTTCACCCTCAGCGTCCCTCGCTTAACTGTCACCACCAGTTTATACACGATGTATGACGGACTTGCCCTTTCCGAGAAACTTGGCGGAAGGGGATACATCGCACACAGTTTAGTCGCTGGATCGACCATTCTAGCTTCTCTAGGAATAATACATTCAAACGGCCATGAATGTTTTCCTGTCAGCCGTGATGGGGCTCCAGGATCAGGTGTCCACAGCTCCTGGGATATATTCAAAAACAACTCCTCCTCTTGTCCAACAAAAGTCGTCCCTGCGAGTGTCTTTTGGGGGAAAGAGAATGAATTTGTGTTGGGAGATTATACAAAAAATGGCATGTCCCGCTTACTCCAATCATGATAGCTTTTATTGTCTCGGTGCTTGCCAGGTCAATCTCGACTCTCCCTGATATGACGTCTCCTTCCGCAAAATAGGGTAGCGACGCAGCATTCTTGGAGCGACTTTTCACAGCTAGCCAGAGCCATGGCCGGCCTTTGGATTCTAGTGACACTACATGCTCGTTACCGTGGGGGCTGACTGTGGTCGCATAACTTGGGGGGTGCTCTGCATTGGTCTCCCCGTCCGGTTTCGATGACATTTGGGTGGTCTAGAACGCAGGGTAGATTGGCGCTGCGCGGTGGTCGTTTCCCTATTGTTCATCTACCCGCTGATAAATAGGTCCTATACATAGCCTGGGAAGCAGAGATATGTAACCGCATGGCGCTTCAGGAACGTGACTCCAATATAGCAGTCCCTTTCAATATGGCCAGAAGGCACTGAGCGGACAGATAGATTACGGTGTAGGGGTAATATGATGGATGTGCAGAGTAAGAAATACATACAAGTGGGGTAATTTCTACAGGGTTTGTCACGTCCCGACGTGATGAAACGGTAAAAGAAGGGAACGAAAATGTGGCGTGAAGTCTTCGCGAAATTTACATGAAGGGAGTAGCAGAAAAGCTGTTAGTACGAGGGGTATCCGAGGCGTACGCTGGGGGGGAGTATGCATGGGGACGGGGGCCCTTTCCGTGCATTGTGGCGATTTCCACCGGCTCCGAGAGCAAAGGGGATGTATTACCATGCGTGTCAAAAGGACATAACACGACGGAATACTGAACAATTAGAGATGTCATTAATCATTTCAAAGGTCAAAAAAAAGATATACTAACAGAGATACTGAAGTGGCCCATTTCGGATGAGGGGCGCAAGTCCTTAGCCAACCTGATCTCCCCTTCCATATGACGAGTATATGGTTGACCATCTGACATAGATGGCCACCATACAGCAGATCCCATCTGTTCGACGGTCTCGCTCCAGGAGACATTCCGGTTGGACGGTGATGTCCTCTTGTGATACCTCACACGCCGTTTCAGACATACGACGATGGATGCAGGAGTAGTGAAGAAATTTAGCGCATGCACATCGCTAGCCTCTATTGATAAGAAGCAAGGTATAATTGCACCCCTTGTGTAATTGAGCTACATCGGAGTATGAGATCCTTTACCAAGGGGGTTGGGGTGGTGATGACACTTACTGGCTTGGCGAGCGCAAGCTGTGGGTCCCATATCATCAGTCATGGCAGCTAATTACGACAGCCTGATGAACTCACGATGCATCTGGCTTCAGCGTTGCGTCCAGATATAACATTCCGTGCAGAGATGGATCTCAAGCTTTTCCAACCCTCGGGATCAGCGAACGGTCCAGGAAGGGGCAGTTGCTGCTGATATGCAATTTGTCGTAGTATTGAAGTGTTTCCTGGACGTGTGCTGGGAACATAACCGAAAGCAGTTCTGATCCTATAAATCGTCCACAGTTTGCACTTATGTGCGCGATTCGGAAAGCTACTCACTCTGTATCTGCTCGAAGCTTTCCCCGCGATATGTGCAATGAAAGATCGTACTGAACAGTCACAGGAGTTTGTCTTTCTAGAAACGTTTCCGGAAGCCGATAAGAACGAATACCACCCTCGAATGATGGAAGGTCCACGTTCTTTGGTAGTTCAATAGAGATGGGCCACGTGCAACGACCAACAAGTTTGGAACCAGAGGCACCTTCTGAAGGAGAAGGCAGGCGAGGAACGTCGGGAGCTTTCGCCCAGATGGGTAATGTGATGCTCAGGAAGGTAAAAGAGTCGTCAAGACTCGCGCCAGTGATAATGCGACCAGTAACCTGCGGAATTACTTGAACAATGTTCGTATATGCTAGCCAGAAAAGCAAATACCGTGACATGAACCGCCTGAATGGAATCACCCTTTTCGGCAGATATGTCGACTTGACCATTGATACGCTCCTTTTCAAAGAATGTCGGCAAAGATTTGGACGATTTAGCGCTGCTAAAGACTTTTAGTGAAATAGCAGATGGTTTTCCCCTATCAGCCATGAATACGTGCTCCGTCGGTTCGCGAACGGGGGAGACTGGTGCAGCAAGAGTGGTGCGCCACGAATAAGGAGGTAGCTGGGCGCCAGACTGTGGTACCGGACCAGGCCTGGAGGAGTATCGCCGATAGCAAGGTGGGGACTCCATGGGTGGTATGAAAGCCCAGAGAAGACATTAGGGCGACTATATAAGTAAGAGACGCTATTGGCATGAGTGCTGAGAACAACAAGGGGACATGCTTATTGTGGTAGATTTACAGCTCAGGGAAGCGGAGATGGGGAGCCTGAGCAAGTCAAGGGGACTTACCGATATAGAACAAGGAATTTACAGCCAAAACATGCATCTTTCCTGACAGATCTTGGAACCTACGTTATCGTCGTCCACACTGATCCCATCACCACTCGACCTTTTGTGTACAGCAACTTTGCATTCTCCACAATAAGTAACCACAATTGCACCTCCAACTAATTGTATTAACCTCCTTTTGTCTCTACAACTCATCCGGCCGAGGGGAACCTCTGATACTCAACTTTACAGTTCATCAGCCTTCTTTCTCAAGGTTTGCTTCTGATGCAGAATCTTATTCGCAAAGGAGAACCTTGTGCTCATATTCTATGACCCAGGTGCTGCATTCACATAAATCCGGTACTCTTGGTCATCATTGTCTGATAATAGCCGTCGTCTGGGTCCACACTGGTGGAATCGTATCCAGGTGGTGCGTAGAATCTAGGACGCGGACCTGGCGCGAACATTGTACCAATTTCCACTGGCTGGTTGATCACTGGTTCACTTCCCGTCTTCGTGACCTCAAATGCGGTGGCGTTGAATGGGAGAAGCAAGACCGTATACTGATAGGTGCACAGAATTAGCTCTGGGGTGGCAGTAACGAGAGGGACATACATCTGTTCGGAAATGAGCCATAGCAGCCGTTGGTTTCATGTCCGCACGCAGCCGTAGCTCTCCTTGGAGGCGGCGTTTAGTTGGCATTCCACCACCCTCACCGGACGGCCACCAAACGGCCAATGGGGATCGACCGAAGTCATCTTTCCACGCAAATGACCCAGAAGTTCCGTCTCCCCGTGCGTGAAGTGTGATACACCGCTGTAGCCTCACTAAAATTGCTTTCGGCGACGACAAAAGATCAAGGGTTTGTAGGTCTTCCGTCTCAAGGGTTAGGCTCAGCGGGATGGCGGAACCTCTGGTGTAACAAAGCTGCAGGATACATCAGGAGACAAGTCCTTCTATAGTAATCTAGCTTACCGGTTTCGCGAGTGACAACTTGGCCCCGTTATCAGCATATGCGAACGAAGGATTCCAAAGCTAGACTCACTGTACATCGCACGTCAACATTGCGATTATTAAAGACCCTTCCCTCGACATGAACGGGATCTAGGTTATGCCATCCAAGTGGGTCTACCTCTGGTCCCAACAATGGACTATTCTCCTGATATGCCAATTGTCGCAGAAGCGAAGGAGGACCTGGCTGGATTAGCGGAATATATCCAAAGCCAGAAGTCAACCTGATATAAAGGATCAAGTTCGCTCAAGCTGGGTGCAACGGTCCACCCACAAATAGTCGATTTTGAACTTTCCTCGGCAGAAGCGAACGGACATTCGATAACGTATGCTCGCCCTCGATAGCCGTTCAAGGAAGGTCTGTGGAAGGCGATAACTGTGCGCACTGCCCGCGTTTTCCTTGCTGCTGTTGACGACAACCTCCTTTGGAAGCTCGATGCTGTATGGCCAATCGTATTCGCCCTTTAGATTCTCTGTATATTTAGAACCTCCAATGCTTGAGGGATTCCTGGGGTCGCCCATTGACTGTGACCAGACGGTGGATGACATGTCAAGAAAGACGAAACAATCCCCAGAGGAAGCACTTGTAATGATCTCCCCTACAACCTACACCTCGTTCATATGACGGTGTCGGTGCGGGAAAGGGTGTAGGAAGAAACAAGAGGACCCACATGGATAACAACAGACTGAATTGTTTCGCCAATCTCTGAGGTAAACCTCACAGTTCCCTTCAAATCTGTGCCCTCGAGGATGGTTGCAACATGGGATGATATTGCAGGATCAGCGAGAATAGTAAAGGATGCGTGCAGTTTTGTCTTCCCAAGGAGCACAGTCACAAATTCCTTCAGCTGCCGAGGCGGGGGCTGTCGTCCTGAACTGCCTTCCACTGGAGGTGCTGGAGGCGTATATGCGGGTAGTTCCGACGGTGCATCTGCGTTCTCAAAGGCCGCCGCGCCAGGGTACGATGGGGGCTCCGGCGCATGAGGAGTTGAAGGCATGATAACCAGCTAGAAGGAGATGTCCACCTCGGAATGATCATTATGAAGCATAGAGTACATGCACAACAGCTTCAACGTCTCTACATGCTCAATGGGGTTTGGCGGGCGATGACTGTTCTGATGCAGACATAACGTCGACTTATCCGAGAATGAACCATGTAGTACCGCATGTATCAGAGCACAACTTGCTGAGGCAGACTGTCAATCACTGGTTCTCGGGCTATTGACGGGTTGGGGACTGGGGCGGGTTGCGTGTAGTTTGCCCGTCGTTAAATGCACAACATTGGCGATCCAACCAACTGGGCAACAGTCGAATGGCTTTTGACGGGAGCGCAGACCTAAAACTAGATCAGTGGAATTACCATACTTGGCACATGTGAAAAAATCATTCAGTCCCAAACAATAAACAGGCGAATAGACTTTTAATCACATCTAGAGGCGCTCGCGTCTCACGGGAGTACATCTGCATCACCTGCCTTGTTACCACTATCTTGGGTTGGCCTGGTGGCGTCTGCAGTTTGGAAGGCTCTACTGGCAACTTCGGCCATAACAAACTCTGCACACTCCGCGCGACTCTTATCTACATCGACCATCCACAGCACAATAATGCTCGCGATGCATCTGCCAGCAAACCGCGCAATAAGAGGTTTATGACAAGTAGTCATAGGCGACGTGTCAACATACATTGCGAAAAGCAGCGCGAATGGCATGTTGTCATTATTGCTTGAAGCGCTGATGATGGCGCCCGACACGATTGACCCAACGAAGGATGCGACTTTGCCGATCTACCAATGCGCAATAATTGATATCACCGAGTCTATCACACGGAGGTGGCTTACCACAGAGAACGACGCAAAGAACAGAAATCTATGTTCCAAGTTAGGTTCCACCGAGCTATGAAGATTGAAGGGTGTACTCACATTTGCGGTAATGGGGATACATCACTTATCATCGTCACGCTGTACGCATACCACGGGCAGACCATCATGCCATAATAAGCTTGATACAGCCTCGAAACAGACAGTCAGAAGAGCGCACGAAATTTCAAGGCAAAACAAAACACACCAAATTTCCCATACATGTTTGAATCCAAACTTATTGGTGTGAACGCCAATGAGTCCCCAAGTGATCAAAATCTAAAGAAAATAAGTCACGCTTTAAACATGAGTTCAAATAGCACCCACGAGGATACAGAAGGCATTGGTCAACAGCATCTACGTAACGTGAGCAGCGTCGGGCGCTAAAAGCGAACGCAACTTGCCAGTTTGGTTGAATACTGGAACCGTTTTTGGACAAGCCAGAATACACTTAATAATATTGAGTCAGTCAATTCGGATCAAGGGGGACCTACATGACACGCACTAGATGCCAATGCCTTGCGTCACGATGCCCACAATGAGGAGCAACGTAAGTTGCAGGGTCGAGTACGAGACCACGCTGGAAATGTACTGGTGAGAGGGCGACCAATGGTGTACACGATTCAAAACGAACCTATTCTGTAAAGTTCCAATAACGGTGCTACGCAGAGGATGAGGTTTTATGACTATGTAAAAGGTTCGATAATCATACACCGCAGTGTTGAGAGTGCAAGACCTGCGAGGTGATATGTCAAGCGATAGTCTCATACCATTTCGATGCATGTACATCAAGAAGTAAAAGATCAGGTAGAGAAAAGTTTGTTTTAGCCTCAGGCACTCTCTGACGGCAATATACACCTGCTTGCAGCCAATCGTTAATATGCTCGTCCCTCGTGGAATCTCCAAGCCTGGTCGTCGATTCTCACAGAAGAACCAAGGAAGCGCACAGATCACTATATCGATGTCGTTATCCATAGTCGCATTCCGGGAAGAAACCACTTACACAACACTCCACCAGTATACGAATGGTAACGCTGAACGCCTTCATTTCTACGCTCTGATCCGATTTCAGGGCCTTCAATATTCCAACAATGATTGCGAGAGCAATCACTTCGCCCGCAGAACATATCGCAAAGGATATATTGGAGATGCGGTTACGAGCAAGTGAGTCCAGCTGTGCATGCTCTTGCATGCTATAGGCCATGTTATTGTTTGCAAATTTGAGAGGCAAATCACGCACGTCTTCTGTCCATTAAGTGCTTCCGAGAGAGATTGCTTGACCTCTGGAAGGTCCCGCGCAAGGCCAGGAAATGCAGCACCCCAGAAGGTTTGAGCACCCTTGAATTTTTGCATGAGCAACACTGCAGATTCGTAGCGGCAAAGTTTGTACCTGATACGCGACCACTAAAATTGACAAATGTGAACAAAAAGTAGGATGTGTTGACTGCACGTTAATGCTTACAGCCCAGAATATACAGGACGATAGCTGGTCGCCATTGAGAAGGCTGCTCAACCGCAAGCCAAGCAAACGATATGGCGATTCCTAGGCCGGTGAAAAAGATTGTGATGTTCGGCCTGTTTCACCGTTAGTTGATCAAATATTCATGAAAGAAGTTATGCACCTCCAACGACCATAGTCTGCCCAAGCACCAATAGCCAGCAGGAGTACCGCCTGAATTGCGAGGCCGATACCATTGGTCAAGAGAACAATGGAATTAACTGTTTTTCTTTGATTTCAAGCACGTAAAAGCAGAACACAAACAGCCTACCGTCTCTCGCTTTCCCAATAAACGGCAAAACGCAGCCGTGAGTCCCACAGGGCACGGAGAATGGTTCATGAGAAGGGTCATAACCAGCGAGAAATAGCAGGTTCTGGAAGGCAGATGGAGCGAGGTTAAAAGCTGATAGACCGGTGTTTCCTGCGTAATACGTGTAATAGGACCAGAGTTCGAGTCTTGTTGTCGTAGACTCTGAGCATTGTCTTTTGTCGCCACCATTGAGGTCGTCTGCGAGATCTCGCTTGGTGTTCATTCAGAGAGGGAACAGAGAAAGATGGAGGGCATCTGTTGAGAGAAGCATAATAGCAACGTGTGGAAGAGGATATTTAGAGAAATCGAAGAGCAACGAGTGGCCAACATTGAAGTTAACTTTGGACCAACATTTGTACTACGATGAGCTCATCCCACGTGTCGTCGCCTGACGGACAAACTCGGACTTGGCCGCAGACGTCAAATACAACTTTGCTTGAGCTTCAAGCTTAACTATCGTACGCTGCACGCGCCAGGCCGACTGCGACGGGTACATAGGATGTATCGAGCTCTTCCTGTATCGAAGCAGGTCGTGTCGACTGCAGGCCGTGGTGCTGTGAGGGTCGTCAGAAGGGTGAGTTTTTGGTTCTCAACGCGAACTTGCTATGGTCCTATGCTGGGCATTGTTACTGGATGAGGGGATACGCTATCTGCAAGGGACGAGATGAATTTCGCCTTCATTCTCCC
>JASFDG010000141.1:0-11481 GCA_036937095.1 Phaeolepiota aurea
GCGGTTTCGTTGATGAGGGATACGCAAACAGGCTAGGTTTAGCATTTGACACATATTCAAATTTAGGAACCTTGTGGTTCTGGTGAGGACCTGGTACATCTAGCAACAAGAGGAAATCACGCACCCTTAGGTCACCATCTAACCCGATGATGCCAGTGGGCGCGAATGCCAATGATGCGCAGTGCGCCAGCGGGTACCAATACCAAAATTGGCAGAACATGACCATACCAACGACGGCATTGGTGTCTGTACTTCCGGCCCGACTTTGTAGGCTGATTGTACAATTGCGACCTCCTGCATCAATGAAACCCTGGCCAATCGCAGCACCAAATCGAGCCATGGGATCCTCATGCTTGTCAACCACTACCTTGCTGTATTTGGCGCGTGTGGCGGCGAGAGATGGCGATGACGCCTCGGACTGCTCTACTAGGATCATACCCAAGGCAATGAATGCACCTTGGCGAACGAAATCGACACTGTCTCGCGTCATGGGCTCCAGAATTTCAACAGCGTCCTGATTCGGTGTGAGCAATAACAAGGTGACATAAGGACTGATCGAACCTCCAAGCCGGTGCCTGCACAAGCAATGCCCAAAGCAAGTGTTGCGCCGCATCGGACATGGGCGTTGTAACTCTCACTGAGAAGCTGTACTATTCTCGGGACCTGACTAGGGTTCTTGAACAGTAAAAAGGCTATTGCAGTTACTGCAGCACGGCGCACGTCGTCTGATGTATCTGAGACAGCGATGTGTAATAATTGTCGGACAGCATCGTTATTAGAAGTGCCAGCGTAAGCCAATGCCAGTGTATAAACACCACCGTATCGTAGAATGGGGTCCTTACAAATAGTTAACTTATTAAAAAGTCGGACAAAATCTAGTGTGCCTTACTTTTTCAGCCAATAGCAGCTTGATGGTATCGTTTGCTTCTTCTTGTCTGCTGTAGAAGATGAAGGCTATACCCATACCCAGACCTCGAATAATTTTTTCATGTTGTGTTTCGCGCGCGTACTGCAACATCTCGCGCACAGGTTCTGCGGCAGCGGTACCTAGCATGACCAACCCCATAGCATACCCAGAAGCCTCGCCAGCAACCGCCGAGTCCATGAAGAGCACATTTTTCAAGTCTTCAAAAGCTTCCAGACTCTTTGATCCCATGGCAGCAACCCCAAGACCAAGTGCCGCACCATGCTGAACAACTTCGCCCTGTGCAGCTCGAAGTGTGTCACGAAGGTACCCAATCACAGAGCTTCCGCAACCCGCATTGATTAAACCAAGCGCATAAAGAGCGCCGCCTTCTGAGTAATTTGCTCCCGGCACGTTGCTTTCGCCGCCACTCTGGGGAAGGTAAGGGCCGAGGATGGTCATGCCTTGCTCAAAATAGCCTTTGTGGATGACACCAAGGCCAGCGGTTGCGGAGAATTTGGACCAGTTGGACGCCAGGCCTAGCCACTCAAGGTTATCTCGCAGAAAAACGTCAGATGTTGTGCCAGCATGCATGAACGCATTTTGGAGTGTTAGGGCAGTGTGATATACGGAGGAGCGTGGTTCAAGCGCGTCCTGACATACAGTGAATAAGTCTTCTGCTTCGGAAAAGCAAACGTTACATGCTTACTTTGGTAGTCTTGAGGATGAGGAGGTCGGTTTGGTTATTTCGTTTCAAGAATTCAAGATATAGCTTGACAGATTCTTTCCCAGTAAGAATAGCCCTCAATTTATCATAAACTTCTTTACTTTTCTAATCTCGAGTTGAAACGCCGAACTGAGGTGGATTCAGGGGACTCACCTCATCACCTGCAGGTAGTTCGTTATGTACAATCTCCAGAAAGTCCTGAGCGCCTCCTTCCACCAGATCAAAAGCAAATTGGTAAGCTAACAGCTTCGCTTTCACGACCAATGATGTCAGAAGGGGAACAGTCAGTGATGGATCACTGAGGGTAACGAGCAGCCGCGTTAGCGCGTGGAAATGGGGCGAGGCATCCCCGATCGTGGGTTGAGGGAAGAGAGGGAGTAAGAAACGGAGGACATGATCGCGGTAGGAGAGTGGGAACCCAGTATCAAGTACTGCTTCCATGGCATAGGAAAGCAATGATGTGTCCTGGATTTGGGAATATATTTTTGAGATGATATCGAGGCGGCGAGACTCTAGGGCGATACCAATGGCCTAATATTCAATGTCAATGTAATGGGGCACTCGAGAAGCAACAGCATACGCACTTGTTTATACTCCCCTTCGGATATACAACGCGCAAATATACCCTCAATAATAGCTTGCAGTTTGGGGTCAATTTTGTCCTTGCTCCCCGACTGCTCTTCTGCTCGTGCTTGTATGTAACGGTCAATAGCTTTGGCTAATTACGACTCTTAGTTGTATTTGATGAACTCGTACAACCACGACTTACAGACAATAGTCTCCACATATTCCTCAGATCCATACGTTCCTGCCTCTTCTTGAAACGCCTTTCCCGCACCGAGTGCAAAAGAGAGCGCCTCATCATATTCGCCAAGGAAGTAGTACACTTTGCTGGCTAGCAGAGCCGCTGCCTCGCGGGCTGGTTTCTTAAGTTCGTCGCCTTCATACAGTGCTTCACTAAATTCCAGGATACAACTCGTCAGTGGTTAATTTATAGAACATAGAGGGTGCTAACATCGCGGCGATATGTTCTGAAATTTCTGCCCAAAACTGTGATACAAGCGGAATCAATGCTTTCAGGGCATGTTGCTTGAAAATTGGGTCTGGCTCCTGGAGAAGGGCGAGGACACCAGCGGCAGAGGACTGTTGACGAACCATAGGGAGATTGAGACGAAAGTTGTGTGGAGGTGACGCGTCCTCTGAGTATTCTGTTGCGTCGACGCCATCGCTTCCAAACAAGGACACACACAAGCCATCTCCGAAATAACCCTTGCTCCTCCCGCCTGTCTCCTTCTGCAATGTCCTTCCTTGCCCTTCGTGCCGCTGTGCGCGCTACACCCCGTGCCCCTATTCGCAACCTTGCCACAGAACAAAACTCTGCCCTCAAATCATACCTTGCTGAGGAGGCAGCATCGGAAGCCCATGCCAAAGGTTAGACATGCTGGATCTACGAGTACTGTACTATAATAACTGTTCATATAGTGACTACCGATCTCTGGAGGAAAATCAGGTGCGTTAAAATATGAGGTCTTGGGCCGCAAATGAACTCACGGCTTCCCAGCTACTATGTCTGTATTCCTGCCAGTCTGTGCTTTCCCCTGTTATTATCATCCAGTTGAGCTCATGCGTATCACCCAGTTGTCGTCTGCACTGCATGGGTCTATAACGTTGAAGTTGAGCACGCTGCTCATATCGAACATATCAAACACGAGAATGGTGGCGAGCTTCCGGAAACCCCTGCATACGATTACCTGAACCGAAGGAGCAAGCCTTTCCCTTGGGGGAATAATTCTTTGTTCTTCAATGCCCATGTAAGTATCTCTGATGTGCAGTTAACTCCTCGCTTTAGTTAACATAGACATATGGACATAGAGCAACAAGAACATGGAAGGGTAATCGTAATTTACAAGAACATTACATTCCCAAATATCCCTCGTTAGAAATGCACGACTACATTTGTTTGACATCATGTTGTAGTCGGTGGAGATCTCAAAATGGTGCATTACATGTGCTATAGCGAAAACGAAGATGTGCGTATATAATAGCAATGTCCAGCACAAGAAGGGGTCATCCTTCCATGGTATAAGTATAACAGAGGGGATCAAGCGACCCAGCCGGATAGCCACCTAAAGGGTGATAAAAGCGCCAAGTAACGCACTTGCCACAACCGTGGCAAGTGCCATTGCTGCCTGAGAATTGATATTAAACGCTGGTCCACCAACAGCAGCATTTCCAGTCGACAGGACGCTGGTGGCAGCGGAAGCAGCAGAGCCTGCAGCAGCAGTTGCTTCCGTGTAGACACTCCCAAATGCAGTCACAACGTTGCCTGCACCAGACCCAGCCAGAGTGATGGCCTTTCCGCCAACCTGGCTGACAACTGTGAAAGCTTGTCCTCCGGCAGCTGAAAGAATGTATGAGTTGAAAAAAACAGCAAGAGTTTTTTTTTATATTAAAAAAAGTCACATACATTCCACCTTGGTAATTATTTGTCCAGCAACACTGCCCGCTCCACTTGCGATTTGAGCACCGACACTGCCAGCTGCGGATGTGATTTCACCAGCGATAGAAGTGGCTATTGGGAGACAATCAAAATACTGCCAAGTACAAGGAGAGATGATGCGCACCACCAGCTGCGACTTGAGAAGTTAAGGAGTTGAATGCGCTATCGACTTTGGGGGATTGTCAAATTAAAAATACGCGCGCCGCGAGCAGTACGCACCTTGACGCTGCTCGATCTCTGGAGCTGCATGAACAGATACGGCAGAGGCAGCAAGGGCAGCGATCAAAAGCTTTGCGTACATGGTGGGTAAGGAGGGAAATGTGTCGATTGCGACAAGGGGGCTCAAGGGGTGGTGGGTATTTAAGGGACGTATCGCTGCCAAGCATGCGTGAACTGTGCATAGCATTATGTCATCCGTCATGTCATTTCACACCTGGCCGCTTTTGGTCGTTCTTGGTCGTTCATAACACCATGCCACCGCGAGCCATCATCTCGCCATCTGTCCTCGCCTCAGACTTCGGTCAGTTAACAGCAGAATGCAAACGCATGATAAAGGGTGGCGCTGAGTGGCTGCACATGGGTAAATTCTCTCATTTTTGTCTTATTTTTCTCAGAACTTGGAGCTTTAAATCCCGATCTCATCGTAGATGTTATGGACGGGTGACTTCGCTTTTTATCCTCACCAAAGCACTGCCTTGACTCAAGTAATCAAGCCATTTCGTGCCAAACATCACAATGGGTGCCCCCATTCTCGCTTGTGTGAAGAAGGGCATCCCCGATATCTTCATGGACTGCCATATGATGGTTGCCCAGCCAGAGAAGGTAGATTAATATCAATGATACTCCCTTCAGGCTATGGTATCAATCACGTTCGCTCGCTCCATAGTGGGTTGATGATATTGCTGATGCGGGTGGGGCACTGTACTGTTTTCACATCGAGGCAACAGGTAGTCCCTACCCTTACCTGGTTACTCCGCCCCTCACGTGTATCAGCTGATGCTGTCGCTCTCATTTCCTCGATCCATGCACGATTCATGAAGGCTGGTGTAGCAATCTCTCCGGACACACCGTCGACTGCGATCACAGATGCTATAGCTGCTGCGGCCGATATGCTGTTGGTAATGACGGTCTATCCAGGCCGAGGTGGCCAGAAATTCCTCGATCGCTGCGTCCCCAAAGTTGCAGAACTTCGCGCCCGCTTCCCTGACAAGGACATTGAAGTCGATGGTGGAGTGGGACCAAAGACCATTGGTGCATGTGCGGACGCTGGTGTGTGGAGACCCTCCAACCATTGTTCTTGACTGATTGCTGGTGTTCAGGCAGCAATGTCATTGTGGCGGGAACCGCTATATTCGGAGCAACAGACCCAGAACATGTTATTGCGACCCTCAAGGCGACTGTCAATGGGGCACAGGCCAAGCTATCGAAGTAATTCGTAGAGATATCTCTAGAACAAAATACACTATAGAACCAATGAAATGAAGTGTATCGAAACAAAGTGTTTGTTTCCCATTCATGTGTGCGATATTATTCAAAGTATCCAGTGTCTACATACTATTACTAAAACGCCGATGTTCGACGTGGCTTGTAAGTTACATAGGTTGCATGGTGAGCAGTTCATAAATTGTTTGGTGTCTGACTTAATACGATCATACGATCATACCATCATTCAATGTACATTACCAATGTAACCATTCACCGTACATATTGGGCCTTTCACCACGAATGTACGCCTCGAATGTGCGCTTGATCACAGTAGCCCAGTTTAGATCACGCTGATCGTCATTGACCATCTCTTCTTTGGGGTTCACTTGGTCGCGGTTCGAGCCATTGCTTTCGTCGTCGGCACGGACAGAGGCTGGCCTACCAGAGGCAGCAGAATCGGAGGCGCCTGCCATGGGTGTCACCCTATTTTCACGGAGGCTGCGACGGGCTTGTGACTCTCCTGCGAGGAAGCGAGGCCCTAAGTCTGGCCAATTCCTGGCTGGATCAAATGGCTTCCACCTGAGATGAAAGAAACGATGGGACCGAGATGCGGCTTCATAAGATGGGAAAGACTGACCAGCCATTGTGGAAGTGATAAGAAAACGCGCCCTTGAAGAATCCATCAAAACCTAATGCTTGAGGGGCAGCGCTGTCCGTTCCCGGGAGATCAAAAAATTGCTCGAAACTTGTATATACAAAGGGATCAGTAGACATGCAAGGGCTGGGAACATTTCAGAAGCCGAAGCACACACCTCGTGAAGAATGGTTGTGTCGGCCGCGAACGCTGGAATTCTTCAACATTCAACCAGGCCGAGTCGAATAACGCGTCTGGTAGGCGCAGCAGTAGCCCTTCTAGATGTGCATCTTTCGTGTATCGCGACACCGTCATTGGGTGGAAATCTAGGTCGTTTTTTAGAGCGGTGCGGAATAGGAACTTGCCAAGCGCAGAATTTTTGTTCATACGCAGGACCGCCGTGTTATACTTCTCCAAGCGAGACCACCGATATGCAAATGCGCCTTTCCACCCCCACAGCTCCTCCCAGTCACGCAAAAATATCGTATCGGCATCGAGGTAAATCCCTCCATAGCGATGGACTAAAATGAAGCGCGCCATGTCTGATAGAATAACTGAAAGTCGATCATAGGTGGATGACGACTTGGACCCTGTTCGATTCAGCAAATCATCCTCGTTTGCCTTGCCCGAACTTGTTCCTGAAGTCTTCGTGGATGCACCAGGGGTCTTGGTTCTCTGATCTTTTATTGGGGGGACTGTATATGTATAATCCCCCGAGTGGAAGATATTTTTCGATCGCCATTCATCCTTTAGTTCCGGCACACCATCAAGTTGTTCGGTGGTATTCCACATTTTGAATTGAATGATCCCTTGAAATCGGGGATGCAGGAAGGGCGATGCCCATGGGTTCGCCTTGAGCTGCACGTATATGTCATGCATGGCGCTGGGATTCGGAACTGAGGCGGCTGGCCCTGGATTGATCCATAACCATAACTGAGGACGGCAAGGGCCGTTGGTAGGATGGCTCGGGAGGTGCAGTCCTGTGTTCTGTGTGAAAAGGAAGGACAAAATCGCGAGATACGGCTTGTCGGTGAATGGGCCTGTCCAAAAGATATGGAAAAGGCGTGGATTATCGGGATCACATTGGGTGGACAGTGATGCATAAGGTTTGTGTGATATCGCTGGGGATAGTGGAATAGGTGGGTGCTCCATCTCAACCCCGCGACGTCTTAACAGCCCATATTCTGGGTCCCCTCCATCATCAATTAGTGTTAACTTCCTCCCTGAGTAGGTGGTATCTAATTCAGGTTCTCCAAGGACCGTGGTGCTCGTCGAATTTGCTGCCTGCTCCACATAGATGTATTTCCAATCGTTCAGGTTTCCATGTCTCATCCTATTACCGTTATCTAAGCCTGCACCGACTCGAAGGACTTCTAGACAATCCCTAACAAACTGGAAGGCAAGTTGCATGTTAGTAGACATCTTAATTCATTAATGGCACATTGAAACACCATACCTTCTTTTTGGAGAAATCGCAATGCTCCATTATGATATCCAGGTCTGCTATGCTGCCTGGGACGGGTCGAGGTGGGTAGGCTACGTTAGGGGGATGGCTTTGAATGTCCAAGTAAATACGTTTTGATCCAGTTCCATGAGTACCTGTAGCATAGGACGCAGGGGGGGGCCTGTAGTGAGAAGAAAGCGAGGAGTGGCGTGGAGGAAGGGCAGGATTAGCAGGATTAGATTTTAATCGGATCTGTTCAGGAACTTGGCAAGCTGGTTAACAAAGTATGCTAATTTTGGTTTATACCTAAAAGACCCACTATTATGCCTGCTGGGATAATGCCCACTTGCGATCTCCCACTTCCATATGCGCTGCAGGTCCTCCCGCGTGTAAACGAGTGTTGATGCATCCCTGAAGGGTGCAGGCCATTGTTTTGCGTGCCCCCCGAATCGTTTGATCACCGCGAAAAATATGAATAGGACAGTAATAAATATGACACCAATGGCGAGGGAGCCTCTCTTGCGCCCAAAACGCGTTATACTATACTGATGCATGCGCCGTGGATTGGGTATAGCAAGGCGCAAGCGGCGCGACAGCATCCAAGGAATAGGGAATGAAATCCGGACCCACCACGGTGTAAGCAAGCGTTGGGTTGCATATTTCTCTGCAACGGCAGACGAAGTGGATGTAGATGGCAAATATATTGGGAGAGCATTGCTGATTGAGAGGCGACCTTTTCCGTGGAGACGTTGGATTCCTGGATAGTATGCAGAGGTGGCCATCTGGCCTTTGATGGCGGCGACAGAGGGGCCAGAGGGAACCTAGGGACCAATAATAAAGAGCAAGTGAAATAGCAGCAAATGTATGATGAGGCTGCCAGCAGGTTCTATTTTGGCTCGTCGTGAGCGTTCTGCAGAAATTTCAACCCGTGAGATGATTGTGCGGTAATGGGGATATGTCCCGTTTTGGGAAGCGCTCGCAAACACGCAGAAAGGGCTGTTCGTGGTCATCAAGATCGTGATAGTCAACGGAAGGCACTATCAATATCAATGTCAAGCCATAACACATTGGTTTCTATCAAAAAGCAACTACATTAGAATTACAACATGTGTTCACAAAAGTGTGCGTAAAGTTTTGTCTAGGCACCCAAAGGCTGCATTTCAAGGTCGGCACGATCAGTCGGTACGGACAGGATACGTAGTGTGTTGGTATGGCCCAATCCACCTTTCCATCCCTGGACCGCAATTACTGTGGTCCCAGGTGTTAGGATGTTTAGAACTAATGCATTACGAAGGCCAAACCGGATGCGATTGTCCACCTAGACGGAACATGAGACAGTTGGACTTAAGTTGACAAATGTCTCCTACATCTGTTTGCCATTGGTGGTCCTGGATGCCCCTTGGTTCAGGATACCAGAAGGGGTAGCATCCGCGGTGCAAATGAATCTGGCGTGAGGTCTGCTGGTTCCGTGTTACTACGAATGAAAGGGTTAATAAATGTATGTTCTAATGGCTAACCGCTCGTACCGGTGATTATGGGAACAGAAGGTCGATATTTGGAAACGAGGCGCGCAGTATTACCGCTGGTAGACAAAACAAGGATTGCGCTGGCATTTTGCTCAGCTGCAGCGGCTACAGCGGCGATAGCCACAGTCTCTGCAGTCGCAGTTGGGCGAGGTTGTATGCTACGTAGATCGTCGTACACTGGTGGATAGCAGATAGCGGCCTCGGCGAGCAGGCAGGTCTCAGCCATCATGAGTACTATGTCGCAGTCAGAACTAGTCCTGTCTAAGAACGCTGTAGTACTCACCAGATTGAACGGGGTAAAGCCCCTTTGCTGTTTCTCCAGACAACATGACACAATCTGCGCCATCGAGGACAGCATTGGCGACATCACTAACTTCAGCTCGAGTGGGCCTAGGGTTGTACTCAAGAAAAAATCAATACAAGAATAAACCTGTCAGTTCTTCGAAGACCCACAGTCATTGACTAGGGAGGAGTGATGGACCATGAGCGTCAGATTCAAGCTGGACAAAAGCTGGCTTACCTCGAGCATCTGTGTGGCGACAATAACGGGCTTGCCAGAAATGTTGCACTTTGCAATCATCATCTTTTGGGCCAAGAACACCTGACTAGCGGGGATCTCAATTCCCAGGTCGCCGCGAGCAACCATAACACCGTCACATTCCTTCAAAATTTCATCAAAGTTAGCGACGCCCTGCTCGTTTTCGATTTTCACGATGATTTTGATGTTGGCCCCATCAGGACCAAGGACCGTTCGAATATCAAGTACATCTTGGCCACGACGGATAAATGATGCGAAAATCATGTCCACGCCATTCTTAACGCCGAATTGCAGATCTTTCTTATCCTTTTCAGACAGAGCAGGAAGATCAACATCTGTTTTGGGCAGGTTGACCCCCTTGCGAGAAGAGATGTTCCCAGAATTCAAACATCGTACGCGGACATTGTTGCCATCGATCGAGAGCACGAGGAGAGACAGGATACCATCGTCAACGTAGATGAGCTTCCCAGGTGCGGTCACCTTTGGAAGATTTGCCTGGGGGTGATGGTGAGATTACATTTCCTCGTCTGTGATGACTTTAAGCGTACATAATCGACCCACATGACCTGATCGTCGCAGGATTCACTGTATTTGACATCGGTTGTCAAAGTAAATTCGTGACCGGCGGCGACACTGTACTGTCGGAGGCAAAGTATTGGCTCGGGAGCAACCTGATCAAGTTGATGTGACGTACATCCTTGCCACCTCTCGTCAAGCCTGTGCGAATCTCAGGCCCTTTCTATGAAAGATATCTGTAAGCGATAGACCTTGAACGATAAATACACAACGAACCGTGTCCAATGCAATGGCAATGGGACGTCCATTAGGGTTTTCTGCAAATCGATTCAACGAATGCTGATCGATCAAAGCACGACAACTCACGCGCGACAACTTTTCTTGTGTTATCAACAACACTTTGGTGATATTCATATGATCCATGAGAGAAATTCATCCGAACTATGAAATTCCGTAAGAAAGAAGACCAGCGAACTTGGGATACCGACAGAAAAACATACCAACATTCACGCCTGCGTGTATTAACTCAGACAGCTTTTCCACCGAGTTGACTTTGGGGCCAATGGTCGCGATTATCGCGGTCTATTTCCTTTAACTTAGAGAAAAGGCCCGATTGAAAACACTGTAAAAAGACGTGCCTTGCGCAAGAACTTCGTCTGTTCAGTGGGAACTGGGGCATTGGCAGTACTCAGAGTGGAATTCCATTCGAGCTGAGATCGGATTCCATCAGCTGGATACATTTTTTTTTCGATAGTGATGGGGTAGATGAAGAAGGAAAAGAAAAACTGGGGCAGTGATGGGTGTTTTGAGTTGTATGTAAGCGGAGCTAGAGAGGACTTGGCCCCTTTGGCAGAGTTTATCGATCTTGATTCGGTAATTTGTATGATCGTTCTGTTAGGTTTTTGCGGGCACACGTTCGAAACTTATTATAACCTTTCCTCGGTGGTACTTATGTCTGACTGGTGGATACCCCGAACACGACCGGCCGCCACCAAAACCTCCGAGGTTTCTTCGCTAAACGTTCATCGCACTCCAACCAACATACATTACTTTACACTAGCCTTCAAAGCACACAATCAAAGCAAAAACATCGACCGAAAGCACTGGGTCATATCCTGTACACGATTCCGTTACTGATCATGAGCTCGTTCTTCTCCTCCATCACCTGGCAAATTTGTGTTGCCTCCGCAGTCCCATAAAGCGCGGTGGTAGGTAGACCCTCATTGACAAACTCCAATAGGTCAGCGAGGAAGATCTCATCAGTTTT
>JASFDG010000141.1:11578-27387 GCA_036937095.1 Phaeolepiota aurea
CTCCCAACCCCCAAATGCAGAAGAGGATCGAATTTCTCGAATGGGCTTGTTTCGACGGCTTCACTCTCAGCGTTCGCACTAGGTCCATCGACTGAAAGCGGCTGAGAAAGGTTGTCGTGACATGGTGTGCCTTCTTCTACCCCTGGTGGTAAATAACGATGCATTCGCAACACATGGTCCGCAATTTTACGGTCCCGCTCCTCGCTGACATCGTCTGTAACAATAAATAGCAGATCGAAACGAGAGAGCAGCGAGTCGGGAAGAGCAATATTCTTGTGGGGATCCTTGTGAATATCATACTTTAAGTCGAAAGTTAGTTGATCAATACTGATAATATGTTAAGCGACAGACCTGGCCATAGATGGGATTAGCAGCAGCAACAACGCTACACCTCGCATTTAAACTTGTATGAATACCCGCTTTCGCAATAGTAACCGTTTGCTGCTCCATTACTTCATGGATAGCGACCCGATCAATATCTGACATTTTATCAAATTCGTCGATGCAGACGACACCACGATCTGCAAGCACCATGGCTCCTGCTTCCAACCTTCTCTCGCCGGTTTCCTTGTCAGTGGTCACCGCAGCGGTAAGACCTACACCGGAACTACCACGTCCAGTTGTGGCAATTGCAAGGGGAGCAGTTCCAAGTATGAAACGGAGAAGTTGTGACTTAGCTGTAGAGGGGTCACCAACCATTAACATATTGATATCACCGCGAATATGTGTTCCATTAGGTAAATTCTTTTCCGCACCACCTAGAAGAAGTAAACAGATGGCACGTTTGATCCAAGGGTGACCAAAGATAGATGGAGCAAGGGATTCAGATAACAAGCTGAAGATATCACTTCGTTTGGAGAGTTGGTTGATGGTTCGAATATCAATGTCAGTCAAAGGTGTTTGAGCTATGCCACCACCTATCTTTGAGGATAGGAGATTTATGTTGTTGGCCAGGATCAGAGACCTGTCATACCCCACATGAATCAACTTTCAGGCCAGTGATAAATCCAAAATGATAACGCACTTGAAAGCTCCCCCTGACCCACCACCAACACTTCGGTACATGCCCACCAACTGTATGCGATCACCAGGTTTGCATTTATCGACAAGGTCATCATCCAAAATAATGTCTGTACTTCGAGGCAGCTGCCCAGCAGGAGCACGTTCGGGCATTTCCTGGATACTGATCCTCTGGTGATCGCGGAAGGTGCAGAGTCCGAATTCGGTCTGCAGAGGATGCCCATCGTCATTTGTCTGCGGTATCATAGAGGTTGTCGGCGGAAGATTGGATGAAGAAGATGTCGCGTCGCGGTATTCACGCGAATAGAACAGTTGTACCTCTGGACAGTAATGGGTTGACTTCAGCATCTTGGGCCTAACGAGGGAGCACCGGGTGATGATACCCTCTAAAGATATCATCTTCCCGAGATGTGCAGCATGAAGAGTACGGGGGCTAACGTGATGATCACCAAAGGAACCACTGAAACCAATATGATAGGTTTTCGATTCGATTTCATGCTTTTCCGGATTGTATACGCGTTGAATGACAGTTTTTAAGGCATCCTCGAAGGCTAAAATGTAATCGACTGGTTGTTTAAGGAGTCCAACGGCGGATTCGCGGTTATAGTCGCGTAAATCGTCGATATTGACGATAAGACGCGTCTGTTCAGTCCTGAGCATGCGATGGATGTCATCCCTGTAGTTATAGATGGGAGAGTCTGATTCTAAGAAATCCTCAAAAACGCGCATGCGATTGCGCATCTGGTCATCCAGAGGCACGGGCTCATCGAGCATGGACATTGTAGATGAGGTCGATGAGATAAGACTCGATGTGTGTGAACTCTTCAGGACGCGTCAATAGAACCAAATAACTGTAACTAGTGACAAGCAGTTTGCAAGCTGGTGGAGGTGGCAGACCCCAAACACTACCGGTTTGTTAGCATTAGAAGCTTAGCGAACGGTGTGTCCATTTAATGAGTGTAAATTTGTTTTTTTGGGTTCCCGCATACGCTAAATCGCCTTGAACTGATAAGACCACCGAGTCGTCACCACTCGTGCTCCGGCCCACAGCCCAGCCGAATGATGAACTCGAATTCGAAATCCTGCCTGAACGGGGTTGGCCGTGTTTTGGTTTGGCCGTGTGGTTCTCGCTCACCGAGGTAATATCTATTCTTCAACAGCTGCCCAACGTGGCAGTGTGCTTCGTCTTCTAGTGCCTTGCAAAGCTTTGATGAAGCAACATCGGCGTGATTCTGACCAGTCGGCAAACAGTGTGGATAGATACCAATATGTTGGTTGCGTTAGATGATCTGGTGCCACGGTTGGCGGGCATTTATCCATCATGGCGAACAAGCATAACCGCGACATTGTCGAGGGTGCGGAGATATAACGGTGTAAATGAATGGAGATAAATTAACATAACACAACACTTAAAGCCAGAGATAAGAGCAGGCAAGAGTCAACGAACGTCGTCCGACGTATACATAACGTCGAGCTCGGAAGCAGAAAATGTCCATCGAATAGTAGGAGGACGATAAAGCAGAACTTATGACTGATTAGAGTATCAGCATTGATAGAAGAATGGATGGTTTGAACAGCCTTACCTGTGTGGGGACGTCGCGCTTCCAGTCGACATTGCCACGAGCATCGTTCTCAGTTCGTCGCCAATCGGAGTTGCCGCGGACCTCCTGGTGCTCTCTTCTCCAGTCAGAATTTCCACGAGCATCTAGCTCGTTCCGCCTCCAATCTGAGTTCCCCCTTCTCCAATCTGAATTGCCCCTCTTCCAGTCCGAGTTTCCTCTTTTCCAGTCCGAGTTCCCGCGAGCATCGTTTTCCGAACGCTTCCAATCAGAGTTTCTGCGGGCGTCCTGAGCCACATCGTCCGAGATTGGGTCACGTCTCCAGTCCGAATTACCCCGCTTCCAATCGCTGTTAGCAACGGCCTCAGCGACAGGGTCGGCAATCTAATCGTTGGTGAAGGTCAGGTTTGTACGGGGTAGGGACAGAATGAAAGCTTACAGGAGAGGATGTAACGGCAGATACAAGAATTAGTGTAAGGGTTGCAAGGTAGCGCAGGTTGATAAACATTTTTTGTGGTGGAGAAGTTGTGGAGGTAAAGTAAGGGGAGTGGTGCCTTGGCCGGATTGCCTTTATGCAATCTGCTAGGTGTGGAAGATCAGGTTGATTGTGACCCATGTGTTGGGACTCGGCGAGTCCATGTCGATCCGCTTTTCCGCATGTGGAATCTTATGCACCATGCCATTGGTTCACGTGAACCTGAAGATTTAGAGCTGTCAAAAATAGAGCTTGGTCCGATCGGCTTGACAGTCACCAGGGCGAAGTCTGTGAACTCGGATCCCAAATTCCGCGCGATTCGCATGACCCTCTGGCTACCTGGCAAGCGTAGGTAGGTCCTCTAGGTATCGCCGAATAGATTTTGGAAATCGCAAATATCAGCGTCCTTCGTAGCCACCGGTCCAACTATATCGCGGAAGCTTTATCAGTAACTAATGGTTCTTTCTCACCAGGATTTGGAGTTTCCCACCCCATCCCAGCAAACTCAACCTGTTCCTGGATGGCTGTGCGTCTCGGCATACGAACCAAGACGAAATCAATCCTTGCGGTTTATTAGCAAACCCGTGAACAAAGAACTGAAAACCTCGACTCGCAAGTAGGTGCTCCGATGCTCCTTTTCGAGCACCCTGAGCTCCCACAACGCATGCTATCACACGCCATAGGCATAAATAGCTGGTTTCCGAGGTATGGGCCACCAGACAACGGATAAATTTGCGTGCAACAAAGGATCTCAATCTGGACAAGGCAACCTAACTGCGCTCTGATGCAATATGGTTCTTTTCCTCTTCGTTTGACGTGATAGACAACACGGCTGAATTGACTCCGCATAAACACAATCAAGGATCATGCAAACAGAGACAAAATTGGACGAGTTTTGAAGGGTACTCCTGAGTTCAAGCCGTACGTTCAAAGTCCTTGATCCTCGCCTCTAGACTCTGTGTCCTTTTATGGGAAGATTTCCATTTGAAGCATACCCCCATTCTATGCGCGATAGCAATCAGCACAATTTCAGGGATTAGAAAACTGGAATTGGTAGAGGTGGTTCATGGGAACTGAGGTGCTCCGTTTGCTGCAGGGCTTTGTAAAAGTTTTTGGTTTTGGGACATGATAAAAATAAGGTCCACCATATGGCTGAACCATGATGTGATGTCATGCTGGTTCTAGGGTAAAGGAGCTCGGGACACCCAGAATCAATCCTATGTGTAGATCAAGTTTACGTCAATGAAGAGGAGCAAAACGGAGACAACACGTACCCAAAGCTTGATAAGGCCATCCCATGATGCCGTTATTACTTTCGACTGAGAAGTAGTCAGATGAAGCAAGGAAGCAGGGTTTTCAATAGCGCACCGTTTCATGGGGTAACCATTCATGAGCAATCACCACTTTCGAGTGGGCCTTTAGACGCGATTTGATTCTGCCAGTTTTCCAATCCCAAAAGACGACATTTCCTTCACCATCTCCGCTGCTTATCCACTTACCATCAGGCGAGAAGCCGACCTGGCAGGCATACCCAGCCACGGAATGACCGGCAAACCTTTTTTTGCGATTTTGACGGAAATTATCGGTGCTATATATCAAAATTTGGTTGTCCAGTGATTGAGCGGCGAAATATTTCTCTAAGTAGAGCATTCAAGGTCAGCTCGATCGCAAGAACCGAGGACGTACTTGAAGGGTGTAGGGTGACCGCCGGCATCGAATGCATATGTGGCTCTGCAATATATTTTATGACCACAGGAATGTCATAATCCCATGCGCGAATCGTTTTGTCATCGGAAGTTGTCACAAAGCGCCGATTTTCATCCACGAAAGTGATTGTATTCACGGGACCCAAGTGCTGATCGTACTCTTGGGTGATCTCTCCAGAATTCATATCGTACTGTTGTCAATTAGTGAGTTGACCCAAAGGGGATGAAAATATCAGGTACCTGTATGATTTTCTTGTCTGACATGCCCGCTAGGAATATATGTTGCTTATCCTGATCTGGATGAAAACGGATGACATATGGTATTTTCCCATTACTGAAGCGTTTCAAGCATCGACCAGTCTCGGTATCCCATAGTTTCATTTGACGATCATAACCACATGAAAGGAATTGGCGGCCATCGTTGGAAAATGACACATCTTTGACCGCTTTGACATGACCATGGAAGGTTCGCAAACAATTTCCGTGAGTGTAGATATCCCAAAGCTGGATTTTTTATGAGTCACACATTCAGAGAAGCAAGCAAAGAGGACTAACCTTGATTTTTGTATCCATGGATCCACTGAGGAGAAGGTGTCCCGTCTCTGGGAACGTCCGAATGACAGACACTCCTTGTGTATGGCCTGTCCATGTATGTATACATACTTTTGGAATGAAGCAATCCTGTGAACCTGGTTCTTGTTGTAGATTTGGAGCTTCCGCAAGAGGCGGCGACATGTACGTGCGTCCTTGATAATCGGTCATTGAAGTACCATGGAAAACGGATGTTTCTTGACCCTGTGAGCCACGCTTTGGTTTTGCTTTCTTGGCGACAAATTGTGGTTCGGGCTCTTCCTCTTCCTCTTCCTCCTCTTCCTCACCAGCATCCTCTACTCCAGCCAAAAAATCGTTTTGAGGCTCTTCTCCCTCCCATGATGCCCATGGTCCAACATAGGAACCATCACCTTCCACCACATCCAAATTTCCGGTTCCTTTACGCTTTCTTTTGAGCTCTTTACGCTGGCCTCTAGTAGCTCGTAGTGTATCGATAGTGGCAAACTTATTAGCTTCCCCGTTTTGCATTGAGCCAACTATTGCAGGGGCATTTGGATCTATTGAAGGATTGGCAGAGTAGCCCAAGATGGCATGAGTAAGGTGTTGGGACCTGAAGGCGTGTTCCGTCATTGATTGTTCCTCTACATGACCTGCTAGGGCGTTTTGATTGAGGAATCGGCCACGCTCTCCAAAAGGATTATTTGGGCCTTGCAAAGGTAGTACCATGTCGCTATAGGGTATATTTACGTTCATTTGAGTGTCAGTTGGTCGCGTTACAAGTGATATTTGATTTAAGGGGTCCTTTACACATGTCAGTTCGATATGAACTAAGATAGAGAAATGAGCCTACTTCTGCAAGGACATGGGGTGCGGCATCTGCAGAAATGGGTGCATCTTCAATGCGCGACTTTTTAGTGGAAGGAAGTGAGGAGAGGCCAAAAGCATCTTTCCCTGCTATCGCAATGCTCTCTTCTTCGTCAGAGGAATAAGCAACTGGCAAGGACATTTTGAAAGATAGTGTCGACGAACCTAAATTATGACATGCTCGTTGTGTCACGAGCCTGTGACGTGACGTGACTCATCTCAGATACAGCCTCACCGTGAGTCTCCGCCACCAAACAAGCCCCTGTAAATGATTTCATGATTGACTCCCCATGGCTGGAAGAAACAACGGTCGTCCATGGACCAACGAAGAAGGAATGCGTGGCTTTGGCTCCATTTTTTTTGGTCATAGACTCACAGGCTGATTAGACAAATTGCTCTCCGAAGCTGTTGCTGTCCATGGTGACACAGATAATTGGAAAACGATTGCCCTCACAATCCCAGGCAGAACGAACAAAGCATGCCGAAAGGTGAGCCTTACCGACACATGACCTGCTTCTCTCTGAAAAAGCTTTACTCCTAAGCGTTGGCTTCACTCTCTGTCACCGGACGTCAAGAAAACCATCTGGACCCCCGAAGAAGATAAACAACTTGTCGAATTACACGAAAAATTCGGAACCAAATGGTCGACTATTGCCCGGTATATACCTGGCAGGACAGACGACGCTTGTTCGAAGCGATATCGAGAAGCACTGGATCCGAATTTGAAGAAGGACGAATGGACTCCAGAGGAAGACGCTAAACTTCTTCAACAATATGCATTACTAGGTGGAAAGTGGGGGCAGGTAGGCCAGGAATTGCGTCGTAGTGGCTTGGGCTGCAGAAATCGGTGAACGATCAAATATGTCGCAGTAGAATTCTCGCATCTAAACATTTCTTTCGGCCAGATGGCGCCTTCTGGAGCGCAGAAAAGCGTCAAGAGTATTTCAGGGTTCGAGCAATGCCCAAAGCTCGAAGGCACAGAGTTCAATCCTGTCCAATTTGGTTGAAATGGAGCCTGCGAAGCCTAGCGCAGCTGATATTTCAGTGGAGATCGAACATGCAGGGCTGTCGCAGAATGACCCTATCGCCATCGAAGCATCTTGGGCTCCCTATTACCCTCCCGAAGCTTACCCTACATTTCCCTCTGATGACCATTCCCAAACCATGCGTGCTTTTCGCGAACCAACTCCCGAGGCCATCGTGTCTGTCTCGCCTTATGTTGCACCTTTCCAGTTTTCCTCGTCATCGCTAAGTGCAGCATTATCTGATCCTCCCCAAATCCCAAGGCCTTTACCGCCCCTTGCCGGTCCCAAGTCTCCCCAATCTAACGGTGTTCAACCAGCCCTCTCGCCTTTGCCATTGCAAAATGCAATTCCCGAGATTACCTATGATGATTCCATGGCATTAGACGACTTCTCGATCAGTAGAGAACACGATCACCATCCCACCGATGACTTTCTTCAAATGTCCTACCCCACACATTCATCAAATCCCGATGATGCCCAAATAGCGGCAATGTGTGATTCTGGATTGTTCAACTCTATTTCACCAATTACTCTCTCCACCGACATATCGTTTCCGCCTGATAGTGTTCAATTCGACGGCACTTGGCAGTCACCAAATCTCTCTGAGTTGCTTTTGTCACTCTTTGAGCCATCTCCTGGACTCATGGGTTCTTCATCCGCCTACGACGGGCAAGACGACTTATCTTCAGCCTCCTCAACTCCGTTTGCATTTTCTTCCTCCATGTCTCCAACATCTAGCCCCGGAGTCGCGTCACCCGTGGACCTGCCTCAGACTGATAACTTGTCTTCGGGTTCATTATTATTCTCCCAGCCTCACCTCAACAGGGTTAGGAAGCCAACGTCAAGGAGAGTACCCAAAGCTTCAAAGCAGACTCCTACAAGGCTATCGTCCATGTTGCCTATTACACCAGAGTAAGCATCATATCTATCAATCATTCGTGTTACAAAATCCAGAATTTTCCTTGTAGTGGATCGGTGAAACCGTATGCATGCGGAAGAGAAGCTTGTTGGCCTGTGGGCAGCTCTACAAGTCTCCACTGTTTTGCCACCTCAAAGGAGCTCTTTGAACATAGCAAGGACTCTCATCCGACCGATGCCCCTCATGATAAACCTTATAAATGCGCGCTAGCAGGGTGTGGCAAATCTTGGAAGGTTGTCGTCTGCTTTATACACAGTTGACCATTTGCTCATACTTTTGTGGCAGTCTCTGAATGGTCTGCAGTATCATTTACAGATGTGAGCCTTCCAGCAAGCGATCTTAGAAAAACTGTAATATTTATCTATTCCCAACCAGTTCTACAGCACACTTCAAAAACGCTGTCACGTCGAGGTTCACGTCAGCTCATAAGGGGAATTTTGTGGATGAACATCAGACAATAGGATCGCTGATAGAAGTCGATGACGATGATCTAGACCGTGCATGGCCCTGTCCAAACCCCAATTGTTTCAAAGCCTATCGCCAGCCAAGCGGGCTTCGATACCATATCAAGCATGTGCGTTGCCCCTACTCCTTGGTTTCATGCATCCACTTATCTCCTTTCCATGTAGGGCCACCCAGAGAATATACCAGCCCAACTATCTGAAGTTCCGCCCGCTCTTGCCAGGCAGTTGCCAGCGAAAACCAAACGAATGAGGCGGAAGAACCCTTACGACGTGGAGGACTCGTGAGCAACCACATTGGCGCCCAATTGAGCGGCAGGTTCCCGAGGTTCATGGTTGTACCATTGCATTCTACGCGGTATGCAACACGATGTTAGCATAAAAATATCTTAATTGTATACAGGAGATAGAAATTGTTTGAATAAGACCCATTTGCGATAACTTTGAAATTTCTTATGCGTTAGCATTGCATGGTAGACATTGCATGGTAGAAATCACAAAATCAAGCTTGTATCTGGTATTACAAGACCTCATCGTTTCATGGTGGAGCGGCGCCAAACTGACTGGCCCTATAACAAAATTCAATGATGTATCAGGGATAGATGGTCGCATCATCTCACAATCGCCTTAAACTAGGATCAGCCATGATCTCCTCCATTGTTGGCATATTGCCTGTCTGAATTCGGTTCATCTAACCAATGATCTTCAACTTGATTTCAATGACAGAGTAATAAATTACACATACCATACTGGCAACACCAGGATTTTGCATAAGGTTAGCCAGCCCACCATTCGACGCCATTTGTTGCGCCATAGCCATTAATTGAGGGTTGTTCATCATGCTGGCAAGGTCTGGTATGCCACCAGTGCCACCCCCAAGACCCCCCATATTCCGAAGCATCTCATCCATACCACCAAGGCCAGGTCCAGCCCCATCTCGAGGAGTTGAAGCAACTTCTGATTCGGGTGTATTGTCGTCATCTGCTGTGATTCTGGATTGCGTGTTCTGCAGGCCAGACTTCAGGCTAGCATTACCAGGCTCAATCTTTAATCCCCGCTCGAAAGAATTTGCGGCTGCTTTAAAATCTCCAAGGGAGTACTGGGCATGGCTAAATATATTAACATATTACAAGCAGGATAGCACATGCCGCGATGACATACCCCAATCTGTGGTAGGCTTTTACGAAGCTGGGATCCACTGTGATGGCTTGCTCTGCATCACCAACTGCAGCGAGATGGTCGCCTTTGCTTGAATGCGCAGCTGCACGATTTGAATAATACACTGGATTCGTGGAATCGAGCGCGATCGCTTGATTATAGGCCTTAATAGCGTCTTCATACTTCTTGCCCGACATAAGTTGGTTTCCTGACTGTTTGAATTTTTCTGCTTGCGCTTTATCGCCAGGCGATGGCGCTTTGGGCTGCGATGATGACCCGGATGAGTTTTGTGGACTGGAGGAGACCTTATCTCTTGTTTTGACGAAGACATCGAAAATACTTTGAAGAGTGGCGGGTTTCACGCTCAACGCCTCTGCCTGGTCCTGACTAGATGGGTCTACTCCGAAGGCCTCACCAATACACTGAACTAAAGCGAATGTCAGCGAACAGAGAAAAGAATAGATGGCACGACCTACTAGCGACCTCAAGACTCTCCCTATCGTCTGCCTTGACTGTGCCATTTTCTATGGATTGGTTGAGAAACTCGATGATGGAGTAGACGAGACGCTGCTGTTTATCGGACATGATGTTAGCTGGAATCGAAGTTGGCTGAATTGGGTAAACAATTGAAAATATTGATTTGGATGTAGGGCTTTGCACGTTGAAGCTGTTGGTCCTCCATATTCAACCTACTTCGCGTTATCTTCGCGCTTCCTCTTCAACTTCGATCATGTTCTTCTGTGCTATATCCGGGGAGCCTCCTCAAGAACCCGTTGTATCTTCAAAATCTGGAAAAGTCTTTGAAAAGCGTCTAATTGTCAAATATATCAACGAAAATGGCACAGACCCAACCACGGGCGAAAAGCTCGAGGAATCAGACCTTATTGCAATCAAAGCCTGTATGTTCCTATTGGGATCTTGTAGGACATACTTATTTAGCTTTCTGCTCTTCTAGCTCCCGAAACTGCTCCTCCACGACCTGCGACCAACACGTCGATCCCAGCTCTGCTTCACCTCCTTCAGAATGAATATGACGCTGTCATTTTGGAGCATTATGCTCTTAAACAAAAGTATAACTATCTTCGTCAAGAGCTGAGCTACGCTCTTTACACGCAAGATGCGGGAAGCAGAGTCGTCGCTCGCCTGATCCGAGAGCGTGATACCGCTCGAGAGTGAGTATTCGACTCCTAATTGGTGATACCCCACTGAATCGACTATTCAGGGCTTTGGCGAATGTTCAAGCAACATTGGGTATAACTCCAAACGCTCCTGCTGGTGAAGACGTTGAAATGGCTGAAAATGGCGCGCCGGAGGAGGGACTTCCTGCCGGAATTATTGCCCAAATCGATGAAACCCATCAGGCACTCTCTGCGGCACGTAAAAAACGAAAGCCACCAGCAGGTTATGTGACTGCGTCAGAGGTCAAGACCTTTACCGCTCACCACACAATCCCCTCCCTTCATTCGTCGTCTCCTGCGGGAATAACTTCATTGGCGGTCTCGCAAGCAAATCCTTCACAGTTCCTGACTGGTGGAAACGATAAAATCGTACAACTGTACGACAGGACGACCGACAAAGTGCTTGCAACTTTGAAAGGCCACACAAAGAAAATTAACCAAGTTGCCTTCCGTGAACGTGACGGTGACCCTACTCTAATATTGTCTGGGGGTGCAGATAAGATAGCTAAGATTTGGGGCCACGATGAAGCATCCAACGATTACATTCCCAAATCCACCATTCGGTCGCATAAAGGTGATATTACAGGCCTAGCTGTACATCCAACATCTACCATTCTAGCACTTTCTTCAACCGACAAAACTTATTCCCTACACGATCTTTCCACCTTCACCCAAGTCTTCCGATCCATTCCCGCTGATGAGCCATTCACTTCGCTCTCTGTCCACCCTGATGGCACACTTCTCGCCCTTGGAACACCTTCATCAACCATACAAATATATGACATCCGAACTGGTGCTATTGCAGCTTCTCTCGCGCCACCAGATGTCACCACATTCACCGTCAACAGTCTTGCATTTTCGGAGAACGGTTACCACCTCCTTGCACCCAGCTCACTGTCGTCTGTGGCTATCTGGGATCTCCGCAAACAAAAAACGACCCACACCATACCCTTAGGCGACGACTTCAAGTTGAATAAGGTTTCATACGATGCAAGCGCACAATTTTTGGGCATTGCCGGCAGCGCCGGTGCTCGCATCTTCGCTCACAAGACGTGGGAAGAGCTTCTCAGACTCGACCAAGGAGGCGATGCGTCAGACCTAGTATTCGGCCATCAAGGGAAAGAAATTTGGGCTTCAACTGGAAGGGAAGTCCGAATCTGGGGCCTGCCTACATAACTCTACCAACTATATTCTTATGTATCTTTGAACCAATGACTTTTTTGTGTGTTGACTTGGTAACCTTACTGAAGGTGCTCAGTTTTAACTTTTTACACGAAGGAGTTTTGTTTGTCATAATGAATGGCCATTAGATGGTATGTTACATGCTTAGGGCGCGCACTAAAGGCTGCTGAGATGATATGAATATGAAGTAAATAAACAACTAGGTGTGTGGTGCCATGAGGGTGTCAATTTTATTGTACATGCGGGGTCGTAGAAGTCAAAGGGAGGCCTGAGATGCGAACGGGTAAAAGGTCATCAAGACCATGATGCCGGACCGATCGTCGTCCCCTCTGGTATCGTAAGCAAAGGAACACCATTCGCGTCCCGGTTATTCAACCACACACTGTTCAAAAATGCGATGAGCTCAAATGATTGAAATGAGATGAGTCGGGAAGTTACTCACGTGTTTCCCCACCAGTTAAGTGTGATACCGTCTTTAGGGAAGTGGAGGGCGAAGAATACGACAATCATCGCAAGCGCTGCGCCGGAATCGAGCGAGGCTGATAGGATGTAGTTATAACGCATCCACCATCTGAAGTGAAATCGTCGAATGCAGTAATTGAAGGTGAAGCCGGTAAGGAGCCATGACACGTAGTTTATACCGGAGGCGGGTGGAATTGAGCCCAGACTGGCGAAGACAACGGGAACATTGACGAATCGCCAGAATGACAGAGGGAAGCGACGGGCAAGGAAGTAGAATGGAATGGGAGCAAGCGCACCGACCAGGAAGAACCAGAGCAATGATTGATATCTAGGGTTGAGTTAGTTTTTATGATATGAACAAGACACTGATTGAGCTTACGGAGCCCCTGGGCCAAAATTCCGCCTGGGACCTATGCCACCCCAGAATAGAGTTGCAGTAGCGATCGTCGTTGTGCCTGGACAAACAAAACCGCTCTTCTGCGTCGGAGTGCAAATATCCTCAATGTTGTTGAATAGCCATTCTTGTACGATGTTGACAACGAAGATGCCGACAAATGCGGGGACCAGCTGGACCATGAACATGATCCGAGGGGGTATCTTCATATAATGTCCAAGCTTCAAATCGCCAGCAAAGGCAATTGCTTGGTAGCAACCAACGAATCCAGTTGTCTTGAAGATAGCGTTGGCGATGGGCCGTTCGGGAAGCATGTAGCCAGCGATAAGCTCTGCCATTATTTGAATGGGTGCACTTTGATTGGTGATGGCCTGAAGCATGGCAAGCGGGATGGCGAGGGAAGCCGCGAAGATGAGAGCGACGACAACGCCCCAGATTGGCATACCAGTCGGGAAAATCTCAACTGCGACACAGAGGAAAATGAAGCAGCTGACGCCAATGGCAGCATACCAATACCAGGGCACTTCCTTATAGCTTTGCATGAGGCGAGAATGAATATCACGCTCATCCTTCAGGGTGTGTTTGAAGCGGCGAGCAATGTCCTTCCTAAACCATACTGCGCGAAAATGTGAGATCCCCACACTCTAGATGAGTAAATGAGGTGATAACTCACAGGCAGTGTGCACGAAAACAGCTGGGAACACTGCAAACGCAATACCCGTCGCCAAGATCAGCGTAGTTGACAAAAAGGCAGGGGAGTATGCCGCGTATTTCGCAGGGTCGAAATTACTACCTGTTACAACGGATTTTGGAGCATAGCGATTGCCAGTATTGTCGAAGACGACGTATGAAGAGATGGGGAAGTAAGCTGCGTTGAAGGCGTTTGTGACTAAATGATATCACGATTAGCCGATATTCCTGGAGGACAAACGCTGCTTACAATACATGATCGGGGCGACCAGCCAGAAGAAGAGAATAAACCCGAATCCTGTATTGAGTTCAGACCACCACTATAGAAACACATACCATCAGCGAAATGAGACATGGAAATGAAGAGAACAAATGACATACAGGAGTGACCAGTGGACTCCCAATGAAAGAAATCATCGTCCAGTCGAATGTGAGAATACTCATTCCCAACCCAGTGTTCACGCCAAAGAGAACGTTAACGATGGCATTGTTTGGCGCAATCCAACAAACCCAGTTGAACATGCTCAGCGCGGTAAACAGGTATCCTGGAATCCAATACCAAACAAAACTGCAAGCGGTGACAATGCAGAAGAATTGGTTTCGTGACATATGGCCGCGATCACGCTGGCCATAATTTTTGTGTAAAGCGTGAAAGAGTGTCGAGTTGACGAGGGCGCCAGGCCAGATCATGCTTGAAGGCCAAACAACGAATTGACGAAGGAGACCGGCAAAGGAGAAGCCGACGAGTTGCGTTCCAATATTAATGCAGACCTTGTATGCGAATGACAGTTGTTGGCCGTAGAACACTTGCTGCGCCAAGGTGACGTCCGAAATGTACGTTCCACCGATGGAGATATTGCCCATGATAGTGATACAGACATGCTCTTTGATGTTGAACGGACCAGGATTCAATGACCACACGTAACCAAAAGTATTGAATCGAGTCGTAGGCAAAATCTTCTCGAAAAGCTTGCCAACAGGCAGAGATATCAGCTGAATAATGATGCCACTGATGAAGATAGAAGGGTCTGCCCGATCATTAGCGCAAATCCCTCCGAGAAGAAAATGTAACATACAGCGCAAGTTGAAAATAGCGTTCATCCCAGAGCCGAAAATGACAAAAAATAAGCCAATAAACCATCTATTTGAGATACATCAAAAAATGGTAATATACTTCCCAATCCCGGTGATAAACTTACGTTCGAAAAGTACTGACGGGCATTGTAGGGTCGTCGACACTGGAGACTGCAGCTCGGACTTCAGGATAGGGAGACTCACTGAAAACATCGTCAGCAAGGTGCGAAATACAGGAAACTTATTGACTTACTCGTCAAATTCAATTGCAGTTGAGTTCCTGGATTCAGCACGAGAAGTTGAGTAACGATCAGACTGTGATTCGACCTCAGACTGGTCGTAAGAGAATCGCTTCTTGCGGAGACGTAGTGATCCTGACGATGAGACAGAGGATGGCCTATAGTGCTTCAAGTCTAGGTAGGGATCGTTTAAGTGATCCTGAAGGAAGCCGACGTCTTCCGGGACATCGGGCTCTGGGCGATGGATGTCGACTTGTTCATTTGAGAGCGTAGCTGCCTTGGTCTCCTCCATAGTCGCAAGCACTGGACAAGGTGCAAGAATAGGTGGTGGGGAGGCGATGTAGGGAAGAGGAAAAGCTGTTGGAACGCGACTAAACCGTCAAGCATGATAGTTATATGAATCCTTGGGGGGAAAAGCCCACGGATGGCCAGAGAACAATTAGACAATAAGACCAATACAGTTCTGATCCCAGCGGCCCTGTCAACTTACGACAATAAAAAGCACGGCCTCTATCTAAATCAGGGGGACCGACTCTTGCCCTATCCACATCTGACCTCTGGACGTCGTCGCTGGCCACGATTGACGCCAATTTCAAGGTCCTCCTGCACATATACCAAGGGTGCGATAGCCATCCAGCAGCAGCGCTCAATGCTCAGCAAGAGACGAAAAAGGCAAGAGGACTTGTAGAATTCTGATTAGCGGACTGCCATTATTGTTGTCCGTGTTGTAAGGTCTTTATTGTGTTGAGGAATCATATTCGATCATCTGATCACACCGCCCATGTCAACGTTTCCTATTTAAGCTAGGTGGATCATGATTGGTTGTCCTGAAGCTTGAAGCTTGAAGGGTG
>JASFDG010000142.1:0-40226 GCA_036937095.1 Phaeolepiota aurea
TGGAGGAGATGTCGTCGCCACTGAGCGGCAGATCTGATTAGGTAAGGGGGTGCTGGATTTCGCTGTCGCCTACCTTACCATATCTGGCGTTTCCCCAGACATGCGAGAAATATCACTGGCATATATCGATCAGCTACGCCAATTTAAATCTCTGGCACATCTCACTGCCTTGGGGTTCATGACAGTTGAGTCCGTCTTTTCACTCGCATCTTCAATCGAGGACAAAACTCCCCTCTTCCCCGCTTTGGCGATCATATCGTTGGATCTGAATGAAATATGTCAAACAAGGGCATTTCCCACCCTCGTTGCCTTTCTCCGTACTCGCCAAAACGAACCAAACCTTGTACATATCAAAGAGATCCGTTTGGAGGAAAAGCTCGGCCACCGCTGCAACCAAGATTTCACAAGACCAGATCAAGAGTTTGTGGTTCGCATCAGCACTTTCACTGTCACAGACAAAGACAAGCTTTGGTCGATCAATACCCGCGAAAGGGCAGTGCCAACGGAAGGAAGTTGGGCTCACTCTGCTGAGGATGCCGCCATATCGACAACCTGAGCTGGCTGTGACATGTATATCCCAGGTCGGGTGTTCCGTCATCATGCCAATACATTCGTGGTACTGACAGTACCCAAGGTGTTCCTAGGAAATCTCCGGTGGGTCAAAGTCATAACCATATCGGCTCAGGTTTAGCTACGCTCAAGTTTGCTATGTATAATTCCGGCAACTGGAAAGTTGTCACATTCAAAGTGTGGGCCCAGAATTTCAGCAGCAAAGTTTCCCGGACACAAGGATTAATAGGCAGTGAATATCAAGCATCTCAAAAATGCTTGTGTGTCATCCAGGTGTCCGTTGCCTGTTTAGGACCACATCACGAAGAGTTTGTCTTACGGGAAGTATTTATGTTGGACCAGGATCCAATCCAGTACCGGCAGGAGTTCCTCCTAATGGCCAAGTCTTCGTTGTCAAGGTTGCTCACTGTAACCTTCCCCATCCATTTCTCATTTGGCTGGCCCTTTTGTTCCTCGAAATGAACTCCAGCAATTTCTGCCTTCTCCAGGAAGCTGTCGCAAACATAGACTTTTGTGTACGATCCTGCCTATATTTTCCAAAAGTTTGTTAGGGATTGCAGAAAACTACGCCAGACCCACCCCAACATGGACCTGGGCGCTTTTTGTGCGAGCGAGGAGCAAAGTGATAGATTTCACCAGATCATCATGGGATGTCTCGAAATGAAGCAGATCTGATAATATCATAACATCGAATCCATGGGAGGGATGAGGTAGCAAGTTACTGCGTACGGATTACGCATTTACTGATTGTATTCAAATTGCAAGCGGGAACGACATACAGAAGGCGCTCTGGGCTAGTTCCCCATTCGTATCCATGGCATTTGACAGTGCAACTGGGCACAAAGGAGTCCTTGTTGCGCTCGACGTTTTTCTCCAGATTGCCCAGGATTCCAGGATCGGGATAATCAGTGGCAACCACGAGGCCTGGTGCTTTCCCTGACTGTAGCGTTGCCATTAGTAGCGAGGGAAGTGCGCTGCCAGCACCCAGCTCAATAACTGTAACGCAGGTCAGTTTATGGCTAGCGTCGTTGAGTAGCCATTAGCACATGCCTGTTCTATTCGAAACATCGAGAAGTCCTCGTTCGACTTGCTCCGCAAGCAGTAGTGATGGCGAGAAGAGGTGGTCGGCCAAAAGGGTATTTGCCTTGCATGTAAATCTGAGATTATTGGCCAACTTTGCCTAGTATGTTTCTCGCACTTTGCCTTCCTGTCGACGAGCAGCTGTCAATTGCTAATCTTGATTGGTGGTTTGAGGAGGGACTGAACCTTTGCAGCAACGGTCAAGCTGAGGGTGCCATACTGTATCGCGCCAGCGTCTGTCACTGGATTTTCTCCTAGTAAGAACAGAGCATCGTTCAAAATATCTTCCGAACTGCTCATTTTGGAGGGGTTAAGGGGGATTCTGACGCCCGATCATTATGATCCGCTATTTACATCTAAGGGTTTGGTGCCTTTGGGCCAAACAAGTACCAACGCGTTTAACCTAGCTGACGACCGCGCACGAAAAACCTTATCCAGCGCGACAACCCTTCATGCAATGGCTCCAAAAACCAAGCCAGCAGCCATGAAACAGAAAAGCCTAGTGTCCTTCTTTGGAAAAGATAAGGGTACAGCATCTGGCTCTAAGAATGCCAAGTCAAATGGAACACATGCACATTCTGGTTCTGACGGCGCGTCAATGCCTTCATCCTCTCCACCAGAGCCAAAGACTCCAGAGGGGAGAAAATTTGATGCACGCTTCATTAACTCGTCCGCTGCTGCCAGCATACCATCCCCCCGTGGTGCAAGCACCCCCCCAACAAGCGATCCTATTGATGTAAACATGGTTTCTTCTGGAGAAGAAGCTGGGAAGCGTACCTCCATGAAAGCGGTGCGGTGATATGCTGTGCTTCTTGCTTAACGGTGGCTGAATATTGACGCAGAAGCGGGGCAAAAGAAAAGTCATTGTGGAAGACTCTGATGAAGAGGCTGCTATCAAGACGTCAAAGAAGCAGCAAAAGTCCTCTTATCGCAGCCCTTCGCCTATGGCTGAACTAAAGAGTGCGTCAATGCACCTTTGATAAAGGACTGACTCATGTTCTCTGCAGGTCGGGCCAAAAAACCCCGTTTATCAAAAGCATTCACCGACGATGAAGAGGACGACGAAGATGGAGAAGCCATGACCTCTTTCACTCAACGGCTCACGCATTACAAGAAATCCCCAACCAAAAAGGGTGAGTCAAATATATGCGCCCCGAGATCCTGTCTGACTTCATATGAGGGGGTAAATCTCGTTCACAAGCATCTGATGATGACGACGATTTTATCGTGCCTTCGGATTCCGATATCGAGGTCAAGTCAACAAAATCATCATCATCTCGCTCGTCGGTTTCATCTCGGCGCTCAGCGGGCACCGATGACCAATCAAGTGGAGAGGACGAACCGTTGGGCAAGAAGGCCAAGTCGAAATCGAAGACGAAGCCTAAGGGTTTGACGTCAGCGACCACAGAGAGTTCAAATCCCGGTGGTTTTACCATGTTGACTGCGGCAGAGCAACGTGCACAAGGCAAGAAGGATGATAAGAAAGCTGCTGAGAGCCCTTACGCATTTCTAGCCGACACCAGAGATGTTGGTGATCATCTTCCAACTACTTGGATGCAGGGCTAATGCAAAACTTAGAAAGATGGTCGGAGACCGGGTGATCCTAAATATGACCCAAGAACGTTGTACATTCCAGCGAAAGCCTGGAAGGAGTTTACGCCATTCGAAAAACAGGTATCTATCATCAGCCATATTCTCCCATATGCTGCTGATTTACGGCTTTAGTTCTGGGAGGTTTGTAACTCTTTTTTCTCCCTTGTCATTGCTAAATGAGCTCTAAAAGATTAAACAAAACCATTATGACACTGTTAGCAGCTTTTCTTTTGAGTTATGCGTTATTCTGACCCGTTGTGTTTCTCAGATTTTATTTTTCCAAAAAGGGTAAGTTAACAGGCCTCATGCTCTCGCTTCCACTTATTCTTTTGTGTTTTAGCAAATTCTTCGAGGTCTCCTCCTTTTCTTCTGGTCCGGGAAGTGTTACTAAGACATGCACTACCAGCTTTATGAGGAAGATGCTCGAGTGGGTCATCAGGAGTTTGACTTGAAACTCACATCCCGAGTCAAGATGTCTATGGTAAAAATTGTGATGTCCTTGCCACCGAACTCCCTAACAATATCTTAGGTTGGTGTCCCAGAGATGGCCTTCAATTTTTGGGCCGCGTAAGTGAAAATCATCAGACGGTGAATGCGCGATCACTTATTCGTTACCTGGACAGGAAGTTTCTTGGAAAAGGATATAAGGTTGGTCGGGTTGAGCAGTCAGAGACTGCCCTTGGTGCAGAAATGCGGAAGGCTGCGACCAAAACGCAGGGTAAGGCTACGGCGGAGGACAAATCAAAAGATAAAATCGTTCGACGGTATGTGGAAGTTTTGCTGTTATTTTTCTATTGTTGACGATCCTTGCTTCAGGGAACTTAACAAAGTCTACACAAACGGGACCCTTCTCGACCCTGAAATGCTCACAGACGAACAAGCCGGCCATTGTATTGCGATCTGTGAGGAACCAGCCATAGATGGTTCCGACTCGTCCAATACTTTTGGCATCTGTGTTCTGGATTGTTCCACTTCACAATTCAATCTCAGTACATTTCAAGATGACATTTGTCGCACGAAACTCGAGACGCTCGTCAGACAAATTCGACCGAAGGAGTTGTTATATAAAAAGGTGCCAGTTAACTATGCCCTTCATAAACAACCCGAGCCTCACGCTTCCTTAGGCAAATCTCACGGTACCAACCACTCGCCTGCTGAAGTCCATACTCCCAGCTGCATGCCTTTGGACTGGGCTGCGGGATGTGGAGGGTTTCAAGTATGAAGAGACATTGAATCAATTGAAGATATTATATCCCGAAGATGACTCCATGGATACTGATGATGGAGAAGTGCTCCCAGACACTGTTCCGGAGTCTATCCGAGAGATGGCCACATCTCAAACAGCAATCGAAGCCCTCGGGTCGATGATCTGGTAAACCTACCGCATTGTATCGTGGTCAATGTTTTAAATGCTGCCAGGTACTTGAAACAACTCAACATCGACAAGGACATATTGAGTATGAAGAATTTCAATGTTTACGATCCTATGAAGAAAGGCGAGGGTCTGTCCTTGGACGGGCAGACTTTGGCACACATAGAGGTACGTGATACACAGGTAGCATTTACCACAGCTAAACCATTGCGATGCAGGTTCTGTTAAATAACGAAGGCACCGAGGACGGGACACTATTAAAACTGTTGGGAAGATGTGTTACACCTTTCGGTTAGTTAATATTTCGTTGTTACCCAATATCATCTCAATCTCGTCAGGAAAACGCCTCTTCAGGATATGGTTATGCATGCCACTTCGCGAAATATCGGCCATCAATTCACGGTGAGTGGTCAGTAGTCCGTCCCTTGTGCGCAGGCTGATGCGCGCCCTAGCTTGGACGCGGTAGAGGACATCATTAAACATCCTACATTTGAGGCTGAGTTTATGGACATTGCCAAAGGCCTACCAGATCTCGAACGCATTGTCTCTCGTATTCATGCTAAGAATTGCAAAGTCCGAGACTTCCTCAAAGTTCTTTACGTGCGTCTGTTATAACATGGACCAAATGTTCACAATTCTGATCGTTCATTGCATACAGTCGTTCAAAAAACTGAGCAAAGGTATGGTCAGGCTTGCGGATACGTCGGAAAAATTCGAATCCAAGACTATCCTTGGGCTATTACGAAGCGCCCCTGACCTGCTTCAAAACATCAAGAACGTGGAGAGCATGTATATGCCTGTGACTTCTGAGAAAGGTATGCGAACGGCTAAGGAAACCTTGCATATGGCTAAGATGGCAATCTAGATGAGCACTTGTTACCACAAAAAGGCAAGGACGACGATTATGACGAAATCCAAAGAGAAATCGAGGATCTTGAGGCGCAATTTGAGAAAAACCTTGCCAAATATGAAGACCAATTGGGGTATATTCCTCATCCAAATTCTCGAATCGAGCTCATGTCGGATTAGATGCAAACTGGCATACTGGCACAGCGCAATAGGCTCCAAGGTCTGCTAGACTCGATTTCCTAATGCCAAACTCGACTGATTCTTTGAAAGGAAATTTACCTGATAGAGACATCATCAAGCTTCAAGAAGGTGCCCGCTGACTGGACGAAAAGCGGAGGAACCAAGGTGTGCTGGTTCGAGCAGTGATGTCAGCCTTAGCTGAACATGGATCGACCACAGGCAAAGTCAAGATGGGTAGCAGGTGCTCTTTCCAAGAAAGTGAGAGCTTTGAAAGAAGCTCGCGAGAACCGTATGACCGCTATCAAGGCTTTCAAGACGCGTTTATATGCCGAATTTGATGCTGACCGCGCAGTCTGGCTCCGCGCCATTAGAATCTTCGCAGAGTTAGACTGCCTATTTAGTCTGGCCAAATCAAGTACTGCAATCGGGGAGCCTGCATGCAGGCCTGAATTTGTTGAAGGAGATGCGGCCTGGGTCGACTTTGGGGAGTTGAGGCATCCTACTTTATGCTTGAGCACCAATTTGAAGAGCTTCATACCGAACAATGTGAAGCTGGGGGGCGATGTTGGAAAGATCGCCTTGCTCACTGGTAAGCTTGCTTCTGCAACGCGGACCTCGATGTGCTTATCGATTCTGCCTCCAGGTCCGAATATGGCGTAAGTTCAATTTTTTCCACCTGTAACCACTGTTTTAATCATCGATATGGTGGCATCAGAGGGAAATCCACGGTAAGACTCCATCTCAGTTCCCACATTTCCCTCTACTAAGCAGCCTGCAGGTCATGCGAATGACTGCTACTGGTGTGGTATGTCCCATCCTGCTTGTAGGATCCTCGATCTCATCTCCCGATTTAGATCATGGCTCAGCTAGGAATGCTTGTTCCTGCAGCCCACGCTCGGTGATAACAGGCTTTCAATATCGGCCTTGTCACATCCTTACGCCATTTTTCATTTGTCTGACAGGTTATGTCCCGTTGACGCAATCATCACGCGAATGGGCGCATATGATAACATGTTCTCGAATGCCAGCACGTTTAAAGTTGAGCTGGATGAATGGTATGTTGGTCTGCTGCTGTCTCGCGCATTGGAGGCTCACCCATATGTAGCTGCAAAATTCTTCGTGACGCCACGCCGAAATCTCTTGTTATTCTAGACGGTGAGCATCACCTCCTGCGGCGACTGCCAAAATACTCACATGATATCAGAGCTTGGACGAGGCACATCCACTTATGTACGTTTTATGGGTATCCCTGTGATGTCTGATTGACATGTTACTACAGGATGGTATGGCTATTGCTGGAGTACGTCATTTCGCTTTTTTCACTTTTATCAATGTCATTAAGGATCTCGCTAGGCTGTCCTCCATCAACTCGCCACCCACACACTGCCCCTGTCCTTCTTTGCGACACATTACGGGTCACTTACCGACGATTTTGCATATCATCCCAACATCAGAAATATGCACATGTCCACACTTGTCAATGACGAAAAGCGAGAGGTAAGCTATAATTGCTTGAGTTGCTGTTGTGCTGACTCCTCTTCAGCTTGTGTTCTTGTTCAAGCTTGTTGATGGTGTCGCGACATCCTCGTTTGGCACACATGTTGCCAATATCGCAGGCGTACCATTCGAGGTCGTTGAGCGCGCAGATATTATCTCGAAAAAGTTTGCGCAACAGTTCAAGGAGCGCTTGCAGGCGAAGCAGCAGAATGATGCATCGTCGAAGCTGCCGCTCGTCGCACATGCTGATTTTGCGTATCTGTACAAGCTAGCAACTGGGCAGCTTGACCTGCCGGAGAATCCTGTTAGACGGAGGGAAGTGCTTGGCAGGTTGAAGTCGACAGTGCGTAGCTATATTCAGGTTTGATTGTGTCCTTTTGCTTTCTCTACTGGGCCTCGGTTGCATGTTTTCTATACCCATTGCTCTGTTTTTGCTGTATATACATAATTGCTAATTCACTGTAAATAATCATTCAATTTACCAGTATCTTCACTCTAAGAAAAGGCAGAGTCAGTCAACAGTCATGAGTGCTTGTAGGTAGCGTTCACCCCCGTGGGTGGCGTGGGGCCACACCACACCTATACCTGTTGGAGTAGTGCCTTAGTCAGCAGGAAGGCCTCCAATACCACCACTCCACTGTATAAACCCCTACCCCTATGTATGGGCATGGATAGGGTATGGGTTACTGCAAGAGTTTTCATAAGTCAGCAGGTTCATGTGGGCATTGGGGGGTACAAAAGTAAAACTTCATTTTTTGTCCCACCCAGCTTCCATTTCAAAGTCCTCCTTTCTCTCCAGCAATTGAGTAACAGCTAGAATATCACTATCTTTGAGGAGGCCAAAGGAGTTCCAAGTATTCAAGCACATAAGAGGATTGTATAGTTCGGGCAGCAAGACAGATGCAAAGGTGGTTAAGCAAGATACAACTGGTATAGCTGAAGACACATTCAACTTCAACTGATATAGCTGCTGACAATACTATACAAAAAAAAACAGGCATAAGAAAGGCAGAGCAAACTCACCAGGGATAGCCAGGTAATCAAGGGGGGTTTATTATGTTTGTCCAAGTATTGCATTTTAAAAGTGAAAATGCACTATCCAATATTTCAGAAAACCTGGCATTTTGTGTAAAAAGTATTAATTTCCCGATTTTCCTGATGATACGAGCAAAGAACCTGAGGAGGAGGAGGATCATCATCTGACTACGGCTGAACCGTCGGAATCCGCCCATAACTGGCTAGTGACCCTCCCGACCTGAGCGTGACTTCGTTCGGGAGCTTCACTGGTCGGAATACAAGTCAAACTCCCAAGGGATTGTCCTCTGTTCGGGCTGGTCCCCTTTCGCAAACCATATACGGCGCAGCCTGCACGTAGCATAAACACGCACGTAACTTAGATGGGAATAAGCGCCCCTGGGGAGAGTAGTAGTCGCAGAAGGGTGGCTTGAGTCGTTTGCGAGGTGAATGGAGGAGAAATGGGGCAGGAGGCTCGGCAGATGCAGTGCGATAGTACACCATCCCGTCAACGGATGCGACGACGGTGCTGGGAAGGATAGAGGGAGGTGGAGGAGGGGCGGTGTACGGGACAATACGAGGCGTGGTGCTCTCTGTTGACATCGGGTTAGCGTTGAGGATCTGGGAACAGACAGATTAAAACGATCGGGCTGCACTTCAGGACTGCCGATGCTCGCACTGCGCCCTCAAAAACTAGCAGAAAAAGCAAACGACGACACACACCTGGAACGTCGACAGGCGGACCGCGCCCGCCCGCCCGCCCGAATCTACCACACCAAACTCGAGCGCCCACTCACGGCCGAGGCTGCGCACCTGGACGTGCATCCACGGGTGCGTGGTCCCCAGACTCCCCGCGGCGTCCTGGATCCCACAGCCCGTTACTGCGGTTCGGGGCGTGTGGATGTACGTTGTGCGTAGGGTCGGGGATTGGATGTGGAGGACGGTCTGGTTGAGTGTGTAGCCCTGCGCGGTTGAGCGCTTCTCTGGAGGGTCCTGGTCGTCGTCGCTGTCTGTGGCATCTGGCCCTGGCCTTATTGCGGGGGGTGTGATGAGGATTGCAGGTGGCTCTGGCAGGGGAAGCGATTTTTCGTCATGCAAGAAGTGGACAAATGAATCTGTGGATAGAGATGGGTCTGTGTGGATGGAAAAGATCTGCAGCGGATCTGTATTCGTCGAGGAGAACAGGGAAATTGTAGATGGTTGGACTGAAGTGGAAAACATAAGATATCCTAGCAGTGCATCACGTGGTGGAATCACCAGTAAGTGGAAGCCAGCACTAGTACAATGCTGGCTATAACCTAGCTAACCGCGCAACTTCCTACTAGATGTCCGCCGTCATTCTTTCCTTAATGCCCCCATAACCTCTCATTTCCTCTAACATTACCCATCATCTCCACCTCCACCCATTCACTGCTTACCCCTCGTGGACAAGCCAGCTATAACCAATGGTTACCACGTATAAATGTTACTCGTGTCCACCGAAATCCTCTCCCAGGAATTTTTATGACCCTGCTTTGAACAATTCGTCCCCTACTGCCCAAGATCTGATTTTCAGGGTCCAGCGTGGGTAGCAGGTACATTGTAAGTGGTGTGGAAGGTCATCTGCTCATGCTTAACAGTCAGTCTTCGAGGGCTCGAGCGCTTTCTTCCTTCCCTCAGCATTCAGCATTTTCTTCGACCCACCCACCTCTCACATTTTTTTGGTGTAGTTCGCTTCCAGACAGGGTCAAAGTACATCAGGCACGCCCTTGCCTCACCAGAGAGGCACTCCCCCCTTGTTCCGAGTCTTCTGCAGTTGAACGTCGAATTGTAGTACAAATCATGTATGACCATATGATCGATGTCAATTTATATGGTCCTTCCAATTGAACATGCTTAATTTCGCGTCAGACTCTTAGGTGGTGTCTGGCGAATCTGAAGACTGCGAGTTTGACCCTCGCGGTGGGCTACTTTGTTTTATCCCACAAATCTGCTGCAGATTTCTTCACTCTTTCGACTGATTCCTTTGTCCAGGATGTTATCTATCGGTCAGAGATGTATTGAACAGAGTGACGGTGAATATTTGGATTATGAATCTTTAAGTAAAGAGCCTGGGTTTTGGTCAAGGAGGCCAGAGGCTATGTAGGTTGCTTTCGGGTTATTGCATCGGGAGAGGCTACTTCAGCTGACAGCTTGTCGCCGCAAAGATCCGAGCATCTGTTGATGCCATCTACGATTTTCTCGGAAAATCTGCTTTCGTTCCTACCATCAACACCGACGCGCTCATCTGAGCTTCACAATCCCTTCAACCCACCTTCACTTTTTTCTTTATACCCCCATCTTTGACTGGACATTGCAGCACCAACCACAATCAGCTTTGATCGACAATGTTTCCCTCTTTAATCGTCGCAGGTTTTCCTATTCTTGTATCTTTATTAGCCGGGACAGCAGGGGCTACCGCATGGTGCGTTTGGTTGCTAGAACAGTATTGGGGCCAGCGCAGCTTATTGTCGTTTACAGTAATGCCACAGCACCCTGCCCTGTGTCTGCGCCTTGTTGCAGTGAGTTTGGGCTTAAACCCGACGCTATTGGTAGAAGCTGATATTCGGTATCGACTAGGCGAGTTTGGGTTCTGTGGCAACGGTAATGTACGTCGCAGCTCCTCGACACACCATGGGCCTACTAACTCCGCATGTGAAGTTTTGCTTAGGGGGTTGTAATCCTTTCGCGTCCAATAGCGTGACATCGTGCAAGCCAGAACCAATTTGCCAGGATGCTACTGTAAGTACTTTTGTTTTTTGACTATATGCGCTGTGTGTGAACCACTTTATTAAACAGCACACCTTCGCCGACAACTCGCGCGTGCTCTCAAATTCAACGTTCTTTGACGGAAATTCGTCAGCTTATGGTTGGTTCTCAGCCATCATATTATCTCCGTCACCCAGCAGCTCAATATTTCCCCCCTCCGTCAGACTTTGTCGTAGATAAAGGCGCCATTTTCAACACCAATTCCTCTGGTGGAGAGCTCGCTATGATCCTCACGCAAGGCAACGGCGGCACACGTATCTCTTCCACTCGCTACATCCACTACGGTACCGTCACCGCGCGACGTAAGTCACATTCCTCATCTCCCTCGCCAACTGCGCAGCTGATCTGAGGCTATTATCCGAAAGTGAAAACCGGTCGTTGGGGAGGCATCGTCACGGCATTCATCACCATGAGCGATATCAAGGATGAGATTGACTGGGAGTTCACGGGTAATGATATCACCGAAGGGCAGACAAATTATTTCTGGCAGGGTGTTATTCGTGCGTCTATACCCCCTCTATCCGTTCACGTATGTGGCATCTTATGCCGAACAATATCCGAATAGCTCCGGGCAAGAATAACGGCGACACGTCCAAGGGACTCACTGATACATCTGGCAACTATCACGATTATGCCGTGCGTATTGTTACCACCACAAAACTTCCCCAGCTATCCTGAATCAGCTCCCCCTTTCTTTTTTAGATCGACTGGCAACCCGAGACCCTCACCTTCCTGATCGATGGACAAGTTATGCGCACCGTTAAGAAAGCCGATACTAACGGCCAATACCCCGCAACGCCCTCTCGCATCCAGCTTTCGTGCGTATTTTCTGGATTCGTGTTCAGTTGAACTACCTCGGTGTGTTAATGACATCTGAACAGCCTCTGGCCTGCGGGTATCCCAGATAGCCCACCAGGGACTGTACAGTGGGCAGGAGGTACATAAAATATAACGCTTACCACCGCTTCGCACCTGTTCACTAGAATTCCCTTCAGGTATGATCAACTGGGATGATCCCGACTATAAATCTGCCGGTATATCCTGCTTCTATTATATGTACCCTTCGTCAATTGACTCCATCCATGCTCAACAGGCCATTTTTACGCTCTCGTCAAATCCATTTCCATCAAATGCGCCCCCATCGCGCCTGTCGGACCCAATATGACCTCCTACGTCTATGCCAAGGGGTCTACAAGCCAGGCACCCCTCATCACTCTCAGCAACCAGACGACGCTCCTCAACGCCGGTGGGCCCGCCGCCCCGCTGACGGGCGTGCACGGTGCGGTCGTGGTGGTGCTCATGGGCATCCTGGCGGTGTTCCATACCCTGTGATGACTCGGACTGGCATCGAGTAGAACATCTGATTCAATTCTAATGGGCAATCGATTTGTTGTATATACCTGTCTCTGAAGCGAAGTTTTCTATACCTCCGATGCATATCTTTGTGTCTACAATAATAATACAATCCGCATAAAATATCATCCTCCCATGATCCTAGTATTGTATGTAACGTAAAAGGGTATTATAATTATCCTATGATGTGATCGTCTGGTCAGCAGCATCCACAAAGACCACACCACCATCGTCGTCGTCGTCGTCGTCATCATCACCCTCAATGGACTGCTCAAATTCCTCAACCAGCGCTTCAGATTCTTTAACGATCTCCGCGAGCGCCTGCCGCTTCGTCCACGACACAACGACGACCGCCTCCTCATCTTCGTCGTCGTCTGGATAATTCCCATCCAGGGGCGGCGGCAGAAGACGCGTATACCCCATGAACGCCTGCACGGTGCGGATGCGCCTATACGTCGCGCGGATCAGCGCCAGCGACCTGATCTTCGCCCCCGCCCGCCCAAACGACGACAACGACAACGCGCGGTTCCCACGGCCCCCAAGTGGCGACGGCGGCGCCCCCGCGTGCAGCGCAGACGGCGAGACGGGCCCGAGGTGCAGGATCCGCTGCCGCAGCGGGTTGCTGCCCCTCCCATACTCGTCGTACCCGCCCAGCGAGGCGCTGGGCGACGCCTGCATCTGGTACCCAGGCCGCCGGACCTCGAGCAGCGCCGGCGACGCGACGACGACGCTCGCGCGGGGCGACCCCGGTCTCGACACGTTGAGCAGGGACGCGGTCGTGGACAGGTGCCCGCGCGGCTTCGCGAATACCGACACCGATGCTGACGCGCGCCGGCTCGAGGGCGATGCGGGGAAGAACGGGCTGCTACGCGTGCCGCCCCTGTTGTGTGCGCGCAGCTGCTCGTCGAGGGCGCGCGTTTTCTCGGTCTTGAAGAGGCGCAGCTGGACGCGGAGCGGGTTCCGGTAGGCGCAGACGAGCTCGAGGACGGACCAGAGCGCGTAGTCGATCATGCGTGGCCGCATCGGCGTGTGCTCGGCGAATGTGGGATGGAAGTTGGCATAGGAGGGCGAGCGGGGGGACTGGTCGAACTGTCCGCTGTTTCTGGGCGACGGGGTAGGGGAGGGAGATGGTGAGCGTTCGTGAGAGCGCAGGGCGAATTCGGCGTTGCCTGCGCTGAGCATCGATCTCAGGAACACGGCGAGGCGCTCCCAAACCCCAGGGAGATGGGTTGAAAGGTCAACTTCTGCTCGCACGATGATAGCTTTGATGACGAGCAGAGCTGACACGAAGGTCGGGAGATTGGGGTCCGCAGAAGGCCCGACTGAGCGTCTTTTGTCCCGAGACTTGGAACGCTCCAGTGTGGGTCGGAATGTCGATTGTCGATAACTATTCTGGCATGCAGACATGGCGTAATAAAGTAACCTAACCCAAACAGCGCCCAGGGTAGCTTGGTGCCATTTCCCTGCCCGAGTGCCATCCGAAAGGAGTTGCGCTTCCGTCTTCAATTCCAAAACGAGAGGAAGAATGATGAAGGTGAGGAATGGGTACGAGGGGGTCCGTTTTTCAAGCTCCGTGATGATATCTGCGCCTCTGAGAAATACGGCTTCTGAAAGAACAGATACGAGGGCTCGTCGACAAGGGAGAGTCACAAGTTCATTCTCGGATGCAGCGACGTCACAGGCCGCCAACCCAGCCGTACACAGCTCGAGCACAACGACCTGAGCGAAATTGACATCTTCAGAGTATGTCATCATCGTGCACAGCGTAGCGATGGTATGGAAGACCCCAGAAAAGTCTACTGTCGACATGTAGGTGTGCATCAGGGGCGATAGATCCTGCAGAAAGGCCGTCACTGCCTTCGCGCTAGGGGTATCCTTCTGCAACAGCAATGTCCTGACAAAGATCGTGAAGAACGTCGTCACATCTTCTATGTTGTGATATGGCAGTTCCCGAAGCAGGATTTTCGTCAATTCCACCATCTGGCGGGCAGTTGACAAGGACACCTTGCCACCCATGTCGCTGACAGCCACGACGAGGAACAAAAAGTCAAGACGCATCTTTATCACATCGCTAGCATTCTTGGCCCTCTCGGAGTGTTGATCTTCGTCTATATTCAATGGCATCGAGGCTTTCTCGTTCGAACGCGCTGACGGTCCTTCCGATCCTTTGCTTTTGCCGAAATTCCTGCTCAAAATTTGGCATAATGGCGACATGCTATCTAGTAGGATGGTACGCGAAGACTGCGACACGTTGTATAGGGATGGTGAGAGAAAGCGCAGAAGGTGGAGGAAATGTTCAGCCCGGAGAATAGCTGGATTATGAGCGATTACGGTCAAGAAGAGTCGAACGAAATCGTCCATTCCTAATTTCCTGCTCTCGTATTCTTCTGGAACGTCGAGAATAATAGGGGTGATCCCACTGCTTTGTGACTCGGTCCGTCGCATGGAGTTGAAAAATTGTTGAGGTTTATCCTCGGTAGTGCTGATGAGGAGCGCTTCCCGTTCTTGCCCTTTATTGGTGTCATGAATTCCTGCAGCATCTGGTGTTGAAGAAGTAACCCCCTTTTGCAATGATAGGAAGATATCATGGATTCCTTTCGCACACCAATCCTGATCTGCATCGATCTGCATGAACATGGTCGATATGGAATCAAGGCTTTGGAACAAGAAGGATTCGCTGTGCAGGGCATAGAATCGGTTCACAGCATACTCGATCGCAAGCCTTATGCCAGTATGTGAATGCGATTCAGTGTAAACTTTGACCAGGACAGGCATGAAGAGACTATAGCCTCCCCCTGATGTAAACAATCGGCGGAATCGAGTGGTGGCAACCATCAGGGCTATTAACACAAGTCAATATTGGATCAAATTTATCTTTTCTCAACTTACCGATTAGAGCCTGACTGACCATGCCGATGTCATCCCCATGAACAAGCAGAATCCTCTTGAGGCCGTCAATGAGAACAGCAAGTTCACTTCGATCGCTCAAATGGCGTGACATCGAGCGAAAAACTTGGGCGACAAGTAAAAGGTAGCTGCGGGACAGCAGCATCGACAACACCTTGACAACGTCCCTGCTGGATTGTCTGCTTGACCCTGTTAAACATGCCTTGCGTGGGATGAAATCGCGCAATTCGAGAGGTCGAGTATAGTTATCCGTTCTAGATGGGAGAACAAGTCGTGACATGTTTTTGCGGATAGATTGAACATCTTGTGGATTTCGCTTTAACATGGCCAGGAACAGCAGGTTCTGGGATACTCGAACCATGGTGATTGAAGTAAGCCTGCTTATAGAATCTTCAAAAGGGTTCTCGGAGGGACCTCGAGGGAACATGGGACCAATTGGGGCAGTGGAAGAAAACCAGAGTGATCCAGATGGGATTAAAAGATGCTCAATCTTGGCTCGACGTATTTCCCGAATGGTCATGCCACTGACTTGAGCAACCAATTGTGACAATATGGGCATCGTGAGACCGAATTTATAGAGTGCGTCTAAATCCTCAGGTTGCCGGGCAGAAAGCTTGAGAAAGCCCGCAAGATTGTTGAAAACATTGTGTGCCATGGAGGGTGGTAGAGTTCGCCGGATATGTAATATCGCGGTGAAGCTCGAGATCGCTAATGCTAGTTCTTCATGGTCGCCGGTCAGGAGATCGAGTACAGGTCTTGTAAGAAGCGCTGGGTCGTTGCGCATCAGATCCATGAGTGTGTCTCGGGCTGCGGCAGCAACGGCGGGGTTTGGGTCGAACACAAGGGATGCAAGGCGGGGAAAGACTTGGGTGAGGCTGGGGACAAAGACTGCCCTACGTTTCGTGATGTTCGCGGGGCCGCCTGAGCTGGAATTACGCCGTAAAAGGACTGGTAAATCCAGGGTATTTGGGGACGCAGAAAGTCGCTGGGGAGATGGATGGGGACTTGCGCTGGATGGTATCGGGCTCACTGGACCTGGATCCGTCAGATCCAGCCGTTCCAGCTGATTTGTTGGTAAGAGCGACATCGGAGTACGAATCCATTCTTGACGCTGATCAACAACGGATGTCTCATCAGCCCATCCAACCTCGGCAAGACGTCGCCTCAATTCATCTGGAATTCCATCCTTATTCTCGTTTTGGCCCTCTTCAAAAACATACAGACTAGACCCCATGTCGGCAGCAACAAATGGAAGGGGTGCCCGCGCCAACTTGAAAGGCCTGCGAGTACGATCGAGAACAACGTTTTGTGTCATGATTTGAAAACGCCAGTTGATAAGGATGCTTATTTTTCTAACAGCTTCCAATTTAGTAGTGTCATCGGAGCTGCTGACCAGTTAGATTGCAGGTTCAGCATTGGTATCAAAAAGTGAGAAACGAACCTCTGCAAGTCAACCTCGATGATAGGTAGGAGATCGAATGCCGTCTTCTCCGCACATTGCATCAATAAATAGCATGCCTAATGGACGATCAACACCCGTTTGGAACATAATCGAAGACACACGAACCGAAGCAGTGGTCGAAGGATCGCTCTCGTCAAATCCTTGCATCCATAAAACAGGACAAAGGCGACGATAGTCTTCCACACTTATCAACGACGACATAGTCACAAGTAATTTCATAGCCTTCGAGGGGAACCCTTTCGATAACGAGTCGATGAGAACCTTATGTCCTGTGAACGTTGCTCCAATATCAAGGTTTTTGCCTGCTGCAGGATTGGCAGATAAAGTTCCAAGGGAGGAAGATAAAAACATGGTGCTGCGACGCTAAAGGGTACGAATCAGTTAGGCTCTAATCATGTGTGATGACATACAGTGCTCGTTTGACGTATACCATCCTGAGCTGCGACATATAACCCTTGTATCTGGTCAACAGATTTGGTCACTTCATCCTCGAGCTCCCCCGTAAGGTTATCCTCCATGAAAAAGTCAACAAACCATGTGATAAGCTTTGGAAGCCAGGCAGCGCTACATTGAAAAATTGAGGCTAAAGAAAAGGCGATCGCAGACCCTCACTAACCTCTTCACTGACTTTGTCAATAGCCTAAATTCACGGAAAAGGATGCAGAAGAGCATTCTCTGCGATGGAGGCACCAAGGCCGTGCGTTCCTAAACTTCACCAATAAATCCTCCATAATGAAAACGAATTGACAGTGTGATTTACCTTGGCGTCAAGAAGGATCCCAATTCTGGATTCGAGACTTGAAACGAACCCGATAGAGTCGCCAATCGTGTTTGTGGCCAGCTATTAGCTCCAAATGAGTAAGCTAGACAAGGTATGTAGCACTTTATTAGGAAAACGAACGTTTGTAGATGCACCTTCTAACCTGTGTCGAATGGCTTGAATTTCGCCAATAAGTTCTATCAACAGAATTGATTGCCCCAGCCTCGCCTGCATCCATGGAAGCCCGGATTCTGTTGTGCGAAAAAATTCTTTATCACCGACGTCACTCATCAGTGCAACGGACATCATTTCCGGGTCGCGGACCCAATAATCCGCAATGAATTTCGAGTGTACCGCCAATGTACAGAGATGATTGACGACAGTGAATTCTTTCGAGGAGGTCGCGCACAGAAAAAGAGGCTTGAAGAACAAAGGTGGGTAGAGGCGTGATAACGTGCCGAGAAGCTCTGTCAGGTCGACCGATGGATATGGGGGCGGAATCTCGACAAGTTGCTATATCGACATAAGTAGACAAAAGCAAGCGCTTCAAGCCACACTCACGTCATTGATCACTGGGAGAAGAAATGCAAATAGCCCCCGACGTGAATCAGGGGATGTCTTGTCGATCAAGGAACTTATGACCCTGATTGAAACATCCCAATCACCACTAGAAAGCTAGAATGGATGGTGAGCTTAAGGGCGGTGAGAAGTTGCGCTGGCACGCACTATATTCTCGAGACATTTTTCTATGCTCGTTTCCCAGGTAGGGGCCTCTGCAAACCAACGTAAAACGGTCATTACGCCCCATCTCACAATTGCTGGAGCATCCTCCAAACCACAAAGCTCCAATATGATGCGGACCACGCTGATCCTTGCCTCGAACGCCGGTTTACCTGATAACCTTTCGGATTCTGGGATAACAATGGATGTCAACAACCTCGCAGTTCTCTGGGCAACCATGGAACGGTCCTCGTCTGGACCCAGTCGTTTTTGCACCAAAGCGAGGGATCCACGGCAAAAGGTAAGAATCTTCCTGGTATTGATAGCCTCCAAAACAGGGGTTACTGGATCGCTTTCCAATACTGTCCAGTATTTCTGGATGAAACAGCTATGAATCTGAATTTATAAGATGTGGCAGAAGACCCTACCCCTACGGCATTATGCAGCAACCATTTGCGGGTCTGCTCTGAACAGTTTTCGATGCATCTCATCAGAGCCTCGAGCAAGACACACTTTCGCACGGCCTCCTGATCTTCCTTCCTCGCATACTGCACACCATACTCTTCCTCCACAGAATGTTGATCAAGCTGCCACGAAGTTCCTATGAACAATTGGGTGATCAGGTCTTCGATGAGACCATCATCCTGACCAGGACATGTCATATTGGTAGCAGACAGGAGCATGAACAATCCGTGACTGAGGGTTTGCAGCGCATGCACCGATACTGTGAGTCGTTGCTCTAGAATTGTCCATAATATCTCGAGTACACGTGTTCGAATTGGTGGAACAGCTGTAATTCCCGCTTTGCAGCACCATAAACATCGCTCTACTGTCGCTGACTAGGTAAATATTAGTATACCATGAAGGTCCAGATATTATGCCACCGACCTCATCAAGTGCGATCCAGGACCTGATGATCAATACAACGGCGTCCACGACGAGGCTTTGCTCCTCGTCAACATTGACGAACTTGGTGGGTGTGATGAATGGGGAGAGTAAAGTATTCAAGACAAGAGTCTCGTGGGGAAGTTCGATAGCAGGAAACGGATCATCCGTGGACCTTCCACCAATATTATATGCCAACATCTGGTGAAGGGGCTTCATCGTGGACGTGCCTCGAGTTGTCAGCGCGAGTGTCTGGACAGATTGAGGCCTTTGGTGGTCGCTTTTCTTGCTATTTCCAGTGAGGTGCGCATTTGAGCCCCCTGAGTTGATCAGAGATGTACTTGACATAAACCCAAGATGCAACGATGACCCCCCCAGCGTCAGGTCACGATCTGGCTTGGTTCTGGTGACCTCGGGTGCGCGTAGTAACCAACAAAGTTTCTGAAGCTCTTCGCCAAACTTCCGAACCTCATCCACCTCACGGGCATGTTCAACGACTTGTCGGAACCCTAGTCGGGCCAGTCGAGAAGGCTTTGGCGTAGATGGACGTGGGAATGTGACAGATTGCGAAGAGGGAGATGAGGGCTGCGGCTGAGAGTTGAGAGGTGGGGGATAGGGAAGAACATGCTGGCGTAGGCTGTCCCATTTCGCAAGGGTGGGAGACATTGCTGGCAGACTTTCAGGCGTGCCTGGTCGGGCCAACGACTTGAATAAGCTGGGCATCCGGGATTCTTGCCTGGATGAAGAGCGGGCATATTCTGGCCCCGGACTCTGCGTACGTTGGCGTGCATTGATGGGTATTGCAGAAGCAACAACTGGGCTGCCCGCCTGTTGCTGTTCACCGCTTGATTCAGGCTGCACAGACGCCTGCCCGACGTCTGCAGTGATATCCTTTTTCGTCACCCGAGCATTTTTGCGACGCACTTGTATGATAGAACTGGCGAGTTCAGCGGATTCAAGACTTTTTTCAGAGTCAAATGAGAATAAGCGACGAAGTGGCTTCTTTGTATTCGGTTTATTGGACATGCCTTTCAAGATGGAGGACTCATGAACGCAACCTGGGTTGATCCTCACAGGGTAGATCGTTAAGAAAGATATTCCAACGGTGCATCACGTGGTCAAATCACTGCTTAGAAGTCAACAGTTATCTATCAGCAGTCAATCACACCCAACCCGAGATGAGGAACATTAATTTAACACCTACGATGCTGGCTATAATCCAACCTCATAGCCCCTCCAAATTCGACCCCAAAAAGAGCAATTCAGAGCGAGCAAATTTTCCAAATACACTCTCGAGTCGCCCACAAGTGCTTGCTGCACCTTAAAAAAGGCCGCTCAAAAAAGGGCACTAGAAACCCATTTGTGGATAGCTTCGTAATGTCGTCCTTTAACGTAAATGCCTTGAAATGAGTCCGTGGCACGTTTAACTCGTGGCATTATCAGAAGTGACCCCCATCAAACGTGTTGCAAGCGATCGCCTTATCGTCGCTGCGCATTCTATGTCATGATGCTTCGAATATCATACATCTGTCGTCCTTCGCATTGCGGTTTCCAAGAGCTTATACTTGGCCACCCCAGCGGCTAAGGCACCACAATCATCACCGCGTGGCCCTAGCTGCAAACCTAGGGAAACATGAGAAGACTCGGCAAATCGCCACAAGGCTGAGGACACATACCCAAATGGGCATCTGGGGTAAATAGCATCTTCCATCGAAGAAGCAAGTCAGTGAGAGCGCGGTCTACGAGGATATGTCCGGAACTTGGTAACCATGTAATGCGAAGATGGTGGCGCATATGAAAGGCATGCCTGACTACTGTGATCGCGCCTTCCCCGGACCACCGATTATCCTCCACGAACATTACGGGAAGCAAGGGTTATAGTATTGTAGAATGGCGAGGAAAATACAAGGGAAATTACTAAGCGATGTACTACGTTCTATATAACGGGGAATCGAGATTTACATGGCAGAACTGGCATGGCTCGATGCATAGCCCTCTCCGCCGTAATCTGGTACCTCGATCAAGGCTCTGATTATGGCCACAACCTGTTCAGCGACAACAGGATGGTGGGACCCGAAGTATTTCTAGCATCCGATGTATGAGCACGCACAAACAAGAAGTGGCGGAAGATTTATACCGTCAAACGGTCCTGGCTCTGGTAAGCTTTTTCTGTTTGTTCCTTTATTCGATGTTTCCCACCCAACATCCGAGAGATAGGGTTGCGCTCCACTTCTTGTGCCACAAACCCTAGCACCTCGCGTAAAGTCCTTTAGCAGCAAAAGGTCAGACATCGAGGAGACATATTTTTGGACATGGTGTACTCAAGCTCATTTGCAACCATGGGATCCTCGCATTGGGCGCCGCCAACCTCGATGTAGAGCCCACCCCGAGCAGTTGCTATGAGAGCAGTAACGAAAGACTGCAGGAACCTGAGGCGTAATGCGTTGTCCATAGTTTAGACACTTGGTATGAAAACTGGAAGACAGGTGAGGGAACATAATTTATACTGGTAGGGTGAGCGCCAGCATGAAAAGCAATACAACCAAGCTGGATAAGACATTCCTAAATTTAGTTAGAACTATTAGGACGTGGAACGCCGAGCGAATACACCAAACATCAAAAACATGTTCAAGCCGCACGACGCTCCATGAAAGCGGCAGGATATCTGAATGCCGTTAGTAAGGTCCGTTTCCACACTGCCTGGCTACCCCTCAGGCAGTTAGGTTCACCAAAAAGGACTCCACGGACCTTGATCCTGCATTACCCAACAGAGCGCCCCGGGCTCTTACCAGAAGCGCTATGAAGGATTGAATTCCAAGGATCGTGGCAATGACATCCAACCTTACTGATATTCTCCTGTCCCAGTTTGATTAAGACAAGTGATTGACGCATCTTGACTATGGGTATCAAAGCCACGTTTAAGGGATTCTGATCATCAACAGAAAACAAGGTTCAACTTACGAGGACGAAGGATGGCAAGTTCCTGGGCTGCGCATCAAGGAAAATATAAGGCCCGATAGAGCGTGTTAGCTCGAATTAAATTGCCGCCGGTCTACTCTCAACATGTAAGCGCCTGGCTTTCAGGTTGGAGAGGAAAGAAAGTAACATACCGCAGGGGGCTACATATGAAAGAGATGGATCGATGGTGGTTCAACTTCACAAAGCTGAAACAAATTGTAGGTCCAGTAGGTGTTTTTGAGGGTGACCCTAGGTCGGGGTCCGGAATATGTGTGTATTGGCGTGCATTGATGGGAATCAGAGAAGCAACAACTGGACTGCCTGTATGCTTCTGTCCACCACCTGATTCAAGCTGCAGAGATGCTTGCCCAACGTCTGCAGTGGTATCCTTTTTCGACACATTTAGAGCTAGCAAGTCTAGCGGGTGAGCGACTTTTTCTGAGTCATATGAGAATAAGCGACGGGATATCTTCTTTGTATCCGGTTTATGGGACATACCTTTCAAGATGGAGAACTCATGAGCGTAAACCGGGTTGAACGTGGTAAATCAATCTCAGCGGCATTGCATCAGGTTCCCATGAACGCCATAGGTAAACATGCCACAATAACAATCCCCTGCCAGTGCTCCACTGCTTGGCTTCTCAATCCCACCCCCGATGATGAAAGCATGGCCTCCCAAATTCAGACCCCAAAGTGAGCAACTTTCCCAAATATATATTGTATGGCCTGAGTAGCATGGCCCATGGGTTGCTTGCTCAGCGCTGCATCTTAAAAAAACAGGGTTCTAGGATCCATTCGTAGATCACCTCTCAACGTTATCCTCCAACGTAAATTCCAATGAAAAGCTCCCGTGACACGTTGCTTTCGCATAACAAATAATCATCTTATCACTATATGGTGATATGCTGTATCCATCGTCTCTCGCATCGTGAGTCCGAGAGCTTACACTTGGCCGTGAAACCGCAACAATTACTAGTTGCATTCTAGAATTTAGATTATTCGCATAGCCTCAGATCCCAGAAGCCGCAAACCATGGCCCCCCTTTCAAGCTTACGAGAACATGAGAAGACTTCGCAAATCGCCACAAGCCCGAGGGCAATACTCCAAATGGGCAGCTGGCGCGAGCCCAAAGAAGCAAGTCAGCAATCAGCATCTGGGAGGATGCCCTTTTGTTCGGAACTTGTTAACCGTGTAATGCGAACATGTCACATATGAGACGCATGGTCTGAAATGCATGCCGGACTATCACAGCCGCGCTTTTCGGCGGAACCTATAACTCTCAACAAGTTTTCAGATACAACGAAAAGCAAGGATCGTGTAGTATTGTGGAAAGAAAAAGACACAAGGGAGATTACTGAGAAATAGATGACATTCTAGCTGGCAAGAAATCGAGATTTACGTGGCAGGATTGGCATTGTGCATAGTTTCACTTTTCAGGGCAACTCTGCTAGCTGGTTCAAGAGCACTCGGAATGTTGCAATGATCCGCTCATCGAGAGTAGAACAGCGAGACTCGAAATATCCCTAGCATCCGATGATGTATGAGGACGCATAGGAAGGAGTAGTGAAGGTCCATACAATCAAATATTTTTGGCTGTTGTAAGCTTTGTGTGTTTGTTCCAAAATACGACATCTGCCCCCTATAATTTGAGAGATAGGATTGCGCTCGGCTTCTTGTGCCGCGAATTCTAGGATCTCGCCTAACATACTTGGGGTGGACAAAGTCAGACACCGACGAGATATTTTTTTAAATGTTGTACCGAAGCTCATCTGCAACCACGGGGACCTCTTGATGGGTGCCGCCAACCTCGATGTAGAGGCCCTTCCGGGCAGTTGCTATGAGGGCGGTCACAAAAGATCACAGGAAGCTGAGACGTGAGGTGTTGTCCATAGCTAGGATGTTCGGTAAGAAGGCAGATAGCAGGCGAGGGAACTGAATTTATACTAGTAGGGAAAGCACCAGTATGCACAGAAGACAACCAAGCTGGATGGGACATTCCTAAATTTAGTTAAAATTGTTGGAACCCATTGAATCGTATCGGGCACCAAATAGCAAAAACATGTTCAAGCCACACGATGCTCCATGAAAGGGGCAGGATATCTGAACGCCATTAGTAAGGTTCGTTTCCACATTGCATGGCTACCAGCCTCAGGCATTTAGTTTCACCCAAAAGAAGGACTCCGCGGACCTTGATCCCGTATGACCCTGCAAACGCCCAAGCTAGGATTGAATTCCAAGGCTTCGGACCGTAGGAACAACATCCCTACTATCATTTCCCGGGTGCTGTTTGAATGAATAGATGGATCAACGTGATAACGCACAAATGTGGTCGACACCCGATTTATTCAAGTCGGAAACATGCACGCATCTTGCCCATAGAACATCTCGAAACCCACGTTTAGGGGACTCTGATAATCAATGGAAAACAATGGTCGACTTGGACTAACCATACGAAGTTCCTGGGCTTCGTATCACGGAAAAGATAAGGTCCGATAGAGCATATTAGCTCAAATGAAATTGACGCTGGCCTACGCATCATGTTGATCTGGCTTTCGAGTTGGTTGGACTGGAAGGACAGGAAAGTATGACAGGGGACTACACATCCAAGAGACAGATCGATGTCGTTTCAACTTTGGGAGGCTGGAAAACAAATTGCAGGTACGCACGCACCAATATATACATGCCTTTCAGCATGGCCTCAGTGTGCTTCAATTCAACCTTGGATTGACCATTGGTCGGGGTCCGAACTCTGCGTAGAATGACGCATTGATGAGTATTGGAGAAGCAACAGTTGGACTACCCACATGTTACTATTCACCACCCAATGCAAGCGATACAGACGCTTACTTGACGTCGACAGCGGTCCCTTTGTCAGCACTTGAGCTTTATTCAAGCCTTATGATAAACTAGCAAGTTTAGTGGAAGAACGGCTTTTTTCCGAGTCAAATGAGATATAGAACATACCTTTGAAGATGGAGAACTGGGTTGAACTTCGAGACTGGCAGCAAGTTTGCATTAGGTTCCTGCAAATGTCATAGGTAAATATGGCACAATAGCGATCTCGTTTCAGCCTGAGGCTCCTCCTAGTGCTTAGTGCTTAACCTCAATCCCATGCCCACCCCGAGGTGGTGAAAGTTAACATCCACCAGCTACGATTAGTTATATTGGGCTCCCTAATTCCGAATGTCCCAGAAGGTAGTTATTTTTTCCGGACTTTGTATGGCTCGAGTAGCAGGCACATTCATACTTGTTGCCCTGGGCTTTGTACGCAGAAACCCCAAATGGGTGGCAGCTGGCATAATTTACATCTTTTGAAGAAAGTCGGCAATCAGCACGATCTGCAGGGATGCCCTTCTATTCAGAACATGTGAAAAGCATGGTCTGAACCACAGCCGCACTTTTCGGCGGGGCGTATTGTCCCCAAAGTTTCCAGGTACAATAAAAAGCAAGGGTCATACATAGTATTGTGAGATGAGAAAAAAAACATGGGGGGAGTTTTACTGGGAAAGGTACAATACTCTATGGTAGGATTCACTTCACCACAGGCATTGGCTCAATGCATAGTTCCACTCTTCAAGTTACCTTGATTCATGACCCAAGAACACCTAGGTTTTGGCAGAGGCCTGCTCATCAACAGGAAAATTGCAAGACATGAGGTATCCCTAGCATCTGGTGTAAGAGCACGCATAAGCAAGAAATGGAGAAGGCTTATACCAGTCGGTATTCCCAACTTTCGTACGCTTTGTGTTGTTCCAGAATATGACGCTTTCTTCCACAATATGGGAGATACAGTTGTGCTTGGCCTCTTTTGCCGCAACTTTTAGGATCTTGCCTAACAAACATGCTTCAGTAGGAAAGGTCAGATGCGATGGATGCACACTTGGATTACCACTGTGGTCAATTGAGGATGATGCTGTGGCTAGTATCAGTGGGTATGTAGCAGGTACAACTGCTGCGCCAACAGCTGAATGAGGGTATAAGCCATTTTAGATCTGTTGAAGTGTTGTGTGAGTTTTTGGAATTTGAGCGTGAAGTTAGATGAACAAAAAAATATGCGCCAGGGACACTCCAGGAACAAACCCTATTTGTAACCAAAAACGAGACATATTTTTTGAAAAGGTGTACTGAAACTCAGTCGCAACCACCTGGTCCACCTGTTAGATGCCTCCAACCTTGCTGTAGAGCCCATGCCAGGCAGTTGCTGTAAGAGCGGTGATGGACAACTGCGGGGAGCTTAGACGACAGAAGCCGGATGCAGAATATACTGGTAGGGTGAACGCCAATATGCAAAGGAAAATAACCAAGCTGGATTAAGACATTATTTAGAACTATTGGGACCCGAAACGGCCATTGAGCCATATCAAGCACCAAACATCAAAAATATGTTCGAGCCGCACGACGCTCCACGAGAGGGCTGGATTATTGAATGGCATTAATAAGGTCTGCTTCCACTGTCTGGATACCAGTCCCAGGCCTGTTTCACCAAAGAGAGAGAGAGAGAGAGATGGTGCGGACCTCGATCCCGCATAACCCTGCAGAACACCCCAAGCTCTTACGAGAGGCACTATAAAGGGTTGAATTCCAATGCATCGGACCGTAGGCACGTCATCCAGCCTTACTATCATTTCTCAGGTGCGTTTGAATGGATAGATGGATCAATGCGACAACACATAAGTATGATCAACACCCAATTTATTCAAATCGGAGTTATGCATGCATTTTGCCCATAAATCATCTCGAAACCCACGTTTAGGGGATCTGATGGTCAATGGAAAACAACGGTTGACTTACAAGGAAGAACCATGGAAAGTTCCTGGGCTGCATATCACAGAAAAGATACGGTCCGATAGAGCGTGTTAGCTCGAATGAAATTGACGCCGGCCTACGCATCATGTTGATCTGGCTTTCGAGTTGGTTGGACTGGAAAGACAGGAACGTGCTACAGGGGACTACACATCCAAGAGCCGGCCCGATGTCTTTTCAACTTTGCATAGCTGAAAAACAAATCGTGGGTACGTACGCACCAGTATATATATGCCTTTCAGGGTGGCCCTAGTGCACTTCAATTCAGCCTTGTATTTGGCATCGGCCGAAGTCTGGACTCTGCGTATACACTGGCGTGCTCTGATGGGTATTGGAGAAGTAAAAATTGCACTGCCTGCCTGTTGCTGTTTGCCGCCTGATTCAAGTGGCATAGATGTTTGCCCGATGTCTGCAGAGAATCCTTTTCCCTCACCCAAGCATTTTTTTGGGCCCCTTGAATGAAAATCAACAAGTTCAGCAGACTAACCACTTTTTTCGGGGTCAACTGGGATCAAGAGACAAGATGGCTCCTTTGTGTTTGGTTTAGGGACATGCCTTTCAAGATGGAGGACTCATGAGCTCAAAGTTGTATGTGATGGTATAATGGATATGTGGCGACCTCTGCCAGGCATGCACTATCATCAGATGACAAATGGCGATTATGTATAACAAAAATGGAAAAGGTAAGAATGCGTGTTGTACACCAGTAGGACAAGCATTCTCAGAAACAAGTCAGCTTACAACAGTTCTATTTGTCCTTTGAGAGTTCTTCATATTTCCTTGTGCCATGATTCATGGAACTTACCCCACGCTCCCGTGACATTGTAGATCTCGAAACTTATGATATTCCGGCTTTGCATCACGGCCTTGTGGCGCCATCAGAAATAACCATGTCAAGTTGCCTTCGCAAGTATTTATACTTGGCCGTGAAACCCAAGGTGCATTCCAAAAACTGGATTATTCCCCACGCTCAGAAGCTGGAAATATGAGAAGACTCAGCAAATCGCCACACAAGACCAAGAGCAAAGACTCCAAATGGGCGCCTCGTGTGGAACTTTGCTTTTGCTTTTATCAGAGAAGCAAGTTGGTCATCCGCGAGTCTGCAGATGCCCTTTCGTTTGGAACGTGTTGACCGTGTAATACGAAGACAATGCATATGAACCTAACTGTCGTGGCTGTGCTTTCCGGCAGAATCCGGAAGCGCCTATTATCCTCAACAATGTGACGAGAAGCGAGGATCATATAGTATTGTGGAAAGAAAGGAGATTACTGAGAAATGTATTAAAAAAAAATAGAATTCGTATTGATACAGGCATTGACTCGAGCATAGCTTCACTCTTGGAGGAAATGTGGTGCCTCAAGCAAGAGCACATGGAACACGGCAGAGACTTGGACCTGCTCATCGACACGCCCGAAATGTTTCTAGCACCCTGTATAAGCACGCATAAGCAAGAAATGGTGAAAGGTTTGTACCATCAAACGTTCGTGACACGCATAAGCTTTGGATGTCTGTTCCCGTATACGGTGCTTGCTCCCCACAAGCTGAGAGATACGGTGGCGCCCTGTTTCTTCCGCCACGAACTCTAGAATCCTACGTAAAATGCTTGAGTAGCAACAGGTCAGCCACCGACGCGACAGATTTTATAGAAGGGGTTACCGATACTCGTCTGCGACCACGGGGTCCTCTCGTTCGGTGCCGTTAACCTCAATATAGCGTCGACTCTCGACATTTTTCATCAGAGCAACGGTAAAATCTTTCAGGAACTTGAGACTTGAGACGATGCCCCTGTTCATTGTAGTTTGGTTATTGGATATGAAGGCACAAAGGCGAAAAGGGTCAAGAATTTATACTGGAACGGTGAGCGCCAGCACGCAAAGAAAACAAGAAAGCTGGATAAGACACTCCTAAATTTAGTTAGATTTATTGGAATCCGGGACGAATATTGAACCGTTTCAAGGACCAAACATCAAAAACATGTTCGAGCGGCACGACGCTCCACGAGGGTAGGACATTTGAGCGGCGTTAGTAAGATTCGTTTTCACATTTATTGCCTCAGGCCTTTAGTTTCATCAGAAAGGGGGGAGAGATCACTCTACGGACCTTGGTCCTGCAGGACCCTGCATAGCGTCCCAGGCCCTTAGGGAAATCGCTATAAGGATTGAATTCCAAGAGGATCAAACCGAGCGATGACACCACCTTACTATCAATCTCGGTTGCAGTTTGAATGAATGGATGCGACAACGCGCAGTCTGGTTGACTCCCAGTCTAATCAAGTCGGAGAGATGTGTCAGTCGCAACTTGACTATGGGAATCTCGGGGCCACGTTTAGGGGGGCTCCGATAATTAGCAGGGTACAACGGTTAATTTACAAGGACAAACGGTGGCAAGCCTTGGGCTGGGTATCACGGAAAAGATAATGCCCGACATGTCGGTGTAACGTTTCTGGCAAGCATGTTAGAATTAGATTGACGCCACCTATACATCAAATCAACATGTGAGTGCCTGCCAGTGGCTTCAAGTTGATTGGACAGTAAAGAACAGTAAAATACCGCAACGGACTGCACATCCAAGAGAGGATCGATGATGATTGAACTTTGCCAAGCTGAAATAAACCGTGGGTACACACGTGCCAGAAGATGGCTTTAAGGGTGGCCCTACTGCGCTTCAAAGCTTCAGCGCTTCGGCCCCAGATTTGACAATGGATCGATGTGCGTGGACTTCATCGCTCATGTCGGCAACGAGGCCACCGGGGGGTCGAGGGTACCGAAACTTATTCTAGCATTGTAGGCGCGGAATCGACCAGGGGACAGGTGCTGAATGGGTTGGAAGGCGAACCTACTAGTAGTCATGCAGGGAGGTTTCTTGAATATGTGTGCGCCCTGGGTAAAGCTCGGAGGGTCAGGTCTCAGGCCTCAGGCTTCAGCCAAGACTAACCCCGCGCCGAAAAGGGAAAGGCGACATGCAGACCACCGCAACTTATTCGGCGCTGTCAACTGCATGCTATTAATGGCAGGTCACGTGGCAGATTATGGAGGAAGCAAAGGTACCAAATTTCCTGATGATCGTGTTTGAAATAGAGGCGGGGAGGGACGGCTTCATCAAGGAAGCTTCGTCGGTTTCGCAAGTATGAGTTCGGATCCTTCCCTGTCGCCTGTGAAGTTTGATGAGCATGGCAATGCTGATCTTCGACATATGATGGGTGGTCAGAATACGTGTCCATTCTGGATCCCAGATAAATCCCCTTCTACAGCAGTTACGAGGAAACATGCTGCAGAGAAGCCGGGGGCGAAAGCGCCCCAATCTCTTATCACTCGACAACCTCGGTCGCTTGGGTTGAAGAAGTATAGCTGAAACCTTGAATGAAGATATCCTGGGGAACCATTAGTAACGATACCAGATTCAGAAGTTGTGGGGACCTAACAGGCGGCAGGCACACCTACGAATGTGGCTTGGGCGTCATTGATAAAAGGTGCCGGTGAGAGGTGGTGCTTTACACCTCGTGTTGACGACATCAGCATTAACGTGACACCCTTTCACCCGAACAAGCTCCAGGACCAAATCAAAGGGCAACTTCTCACCAGGAGTGAAAGAGATCTACCCCAAAGAAAACGAATGGCTATGTTTTATATTCGTGCGTCTCTGAACCCATACAGGAGAACCGGGATGTCGGAGTAGGGCCAGGACCGCTTGATTTTCTTCCCCCACTTTCCTATCTTGTTTTTTTTTCCGTCGAGTAGTACCGTTATTGTGATTATGGACCGGCCTGCATTGCACACGCATCAGACCTGCGCTTGAGACCATGCGAGAAAACCCTTCCTCACAAATCTGCATTGTGACGAATAACATGAGGGGTTGAAGGCGCGGTTCAGCTGAACTGTCAGCCACGCGGATTCAACGGCACGCACATCACCCCAGATCCCCGGCCTGGGTTGCCCTTCATATTTCCCTGTAGAGAAAGGTGATCATCTTCTGCAATCCACATCACAATGATGGGCAACAGTTGATAGAGATAACTGGGGATGAATAGTGGTTCTAAAAATGCATCGAACGCGTGCGCGAGAACCACGAACCTGAGCTCCTATGATCCTTTAGAATGCATTGCACCTGCGCGGTTTCTGGAGTACGCTCCGGTCCCTTGAACCTGAGACCACCCACTGCGCATCGTTCGACATTGTTGCGGTAAAGACGAAGTCTTTATGCCGATAAACTCCTTGGTGCAAAGACTGGGCCGGGCTCCACAAGCACTGTCATCCCACATCTCCACCTTCTTGTCCAATGCCTTTCCCGTCAGGCGTAAATACAACACTGTAGACACCTCGTTCGTGTCCACTGAGCCACTCCGGCAGTTCTCGCCTCGCCCGATCCCAAAGTTCCGCAGTATTGTCCAAGTACGCCACAGCTACAAGACACCCATCTGGCGAGATGGCAATGGGGGTTGGGGTTGCGTCAGGAGTCGTGCGATTACGCTCATCCAACATATTATGCACGATAGATGTCCTAGAAGTGGGTTGTGTTGTCCATCCTATGCGAGCGACTGCCCATCGGGCGAGATAGCGAGTGAATAAATCTCGTGTTCATGCCCTGCGAGAACTTGGGGAATGGGTCTCCTCGCAATGTCCCATATCTTATAAATTTGAGTGGTTCGACCTGGCCTGGGGATTACTGATTATGAACCACCTTTCTCCCACCTTCTGGAGGAGCGACATCAAAGTCCGCTGTTACTCCAGCGAGGGTTTCAGGCATCCAACGCGAGGGGAGGCTGGGTGAGACCCGATGCGGGGGTTGCTAGGCCTGACTTGAGTATCAGCACCCATTTATATAATACAAGCCTCGTACCGCTCCTCTGGCTATACTGACCATGATGGCTCATCGATGCATGCTGTTACCGTGCCACGTCAGGTGGCACCATTCTTACAGTGGCGTCGCTGATGGATCAATGCAGATTAGATAGACCGTGGCGCGTGAACACCAACGTACCCGAACAGTGGCTCCCGGCTTTGCGCCGCTCTAAGTAATCGGATGATAGCGTCTTTCCCATAGGGTCGAGAAGGGAGAGAATTCCTAGGGAGCATAGGGTTGTACGTTGCAAACTTGGGAAGGTCATAAGCTCACACGCCAGACAGTAGGAAGCCAAGTCTTTCAAATACAAGCGTTGCAGCTGTGTAGTGACTGAGTGCCGAAGGCTGGGCTCAGTGAAAATGGGTATCTCGGTTGCGTGCCATCCCGAATCATGGGCTCCGAATACATTCTCTTTGTTAACCAACCTACTGGTAGTCTCGTACCCAGCCGTTAGGACCGCCGGGTGACCGTGACCTCGGAATGGCTGGGTAGTACGAGACTACCTTCGGATCCCCTTAAGCAGACTTTGGCAAAGCAGTTGCAAGTTGTCAGGGACAAGACTCCATGCATATATCCGATTGACATAGTCTCGTCCATTACTACATCATCTAGTAACCGAGATTCAAGGTGAGTCAGGTATGCAGCTCAGCGACGGTATACCGTTTAGATCCAAGAAAATGGTAACGTGACTCACACTGACATGGGTGGCAGGGTGTGGCCTAGGAATATCAGGTATGGTAGACGTCGTATCACTTTCTGATTCGTCCAAATTTCCGAAGACCCGCTGGTTGGCGCATAAACTTTATGGGTCTAAATTCGAACCTCTTGGCACGGTGACGACTACTGGAGAATTTCATGTACGTGGAGTCGCCAGTTAGCACGTTTATTTCAAAAGCGTACAACTATGTACTTTTAAGGCTCGTGCTGAAGCCGTAGCTTATGATGGTTTGCAGAGAGAACATCGTCAGTGGAACAACTCTTTCTGTTGTGTCGTGGTGCATCACAAAATTTCATCATCTCCCTCTCTGATCAAAATTATGGCAGTTACAGCCCAACACAAGCCAAGTCTACGCAAAACAGATTTGAAAACGGCTTCATTACAAGTTTTATAATAGTAGGTTTATTCACGGATTGTCCAAACGACTCAATAGGGTTTACAACCACTTGGCGGTGGACACTACTGCCAAGACTAGATGCTGGTCTCCGCCAAGCGTTGATCATAACGCTTGGACATCGTGACGCGCTTGCGTAGCCTCAATCGCCAACACGAACCTGAACTGAAATGAGGCATAAAGAGGGGAGACCCTACCTTCGCAACCAAGTCTTTTGCCCACTCTTCTTCTCTGCTCTTGTTGCATCTCACTGGCTGAGGGCACTTTTTTTTTGACCCTCTTTCTATTCTTCAGTTTCTCATTTTTCTCACTGACTTCCCCTTCGACTTCAAGTTCCTCTTCTCCGAACTTTTTGGCGCCGGACCCGCCCATATCTCGTTTTTTGCGTTCCTTGCATCGCCTTCGCTTAGCCCAAAGACAACACCAGCTTCCAGCACCTTAAAACACACACCCCTCGTGCTCCAGCATCCAATTTGCACACCATGGTCACCTTCCCCAACTTCCTTCTGTTAACTGCGCTCTGCTCGGTCCTCACCCCTACATTCGCGCACCCCATCCATGAACGACACCACCCAGGCTCTGATGAAACGCTTCACGAGCGGCACCATCCCAGCTCTGATGGGTCCCTCCACGAGAGGCACCACCCTGGTGCTGCTGGTACCGACGTGCATATCATCGGACGCACTCGGTCCTTGGCATACCCCGCGCGCGCCCTCGCACATACGGCGCGCCAGGCCGGCTCCCCGTTCGAAATCCTGGCGCAGGGAAACGAAGCCTTCCGCACGAAAACTGATCCGGCGCTCTTGACACAATTGACAAATGATGGCCAAGGTGAGTTTTTTATTTTATTTTTCATGGGTCTAGTTTGATTTGCTTGGGTGGCGCGTAGCCCCGATGTTGGGTATGATGCATGATGCATTAACGTGTATGCTTTTTGTGGATGGATGGATTATTTCACTTGGCTTTTCGTTCTGATGTTGATGTGCCTGTGGGTATTATATTGACTTATGCATGATTGCTTTTCCTAGCCCCACCGTTCATGTTCTTGGGCTGCTCCGACAGCAGGGTCAGCGAAGGGACCATCTTTGACGCTAAGCCCGGAACCCTGTTCACACAGAGAAACATTGGGAATCAGTTCCAGGCCTCAGATCCCAACGCGTAAGTGCCGCTTTGCCATTGATATAAAAAGGCCGTTTTGTTAAACCGTATTTGGCCCTTAACAGACACTCGGTCCTTGCGTACGCTGTCGCAGAACTCGGAGTGCAGCATATTATTGTTATGGGGCATTATGGATGTGGAGGTGTTGCTGCTGCTATCGCATCGCCTCCTGAAGGCCAAATCGACTCTGCTAATGGCGCCGTACAAGGTTGGATCGAGCCCATACGCGAGATGTTCCGCACGTCCACAAGGTAAGCCCCTCCCCTAAAATTAAATTAGACCTCCATTGACATGCCCTTTCTTCTCCTTTCCTTCCCAGGCCTGAGATCGTTGAGCTCCGGGAGAAGAACAAGGGTCTTACAGGGATCGAGGAGCCAGATATTAAGGAACGTGAGTGCCACTGATTCTCATCAATCCCCAGAGACATCAACATTGATCGTTTCGAAAATCCACCATGTAGCTGGTTTCCGTGCCCTCGTCGAAGAGAACGTGAAGGCCGGAGTCCACAGCATCTCAGTCAACAGCGTCATCACCAACGTAAGCCCAATTCTCAACACCACACGATCCAAATTCTAATACAACTCTCCCCAACAGCACTACCTGGCCCTCAACGGATCGAGTGAAGCAGCCGGCCAGCCTGAGCGTCGGGCTGACCACGGCGGTGAAGCTGCCTCGGACGTGTTCATCCATGGCTGGGTGTATGATATCGAGAACGGGGAGATCAAAGACTTGGGTGTCTCCGTGGGCCCGCCTGGGAAGGCTATCCCGCAGGCGCCATTTGCTGCGGTGGCGAGCGCTGCTGCCCAGGTGGGCGATACCCCCAAGATCGATAATGCGTCGGCACTGTCGGCAGAGCCACCCAAGGCTCGTCAAGAATGTGAGAACATGTGCAAGGGGAAACGCATGCTGGGTAGGCTAGCGTTGTAGGGCTAGTGTTGAACGAGGGGCTTTTTACTTTTGGCAGCTCAAAGAACTGTTGTACTAGATCATTGCCGGTGTACCAAATGCAATGAGCTGTTGAAGGCCATCTTGAAGTGATCTATGGGCATGATTTTGAAGTCCAAAATAAAAATAAAAATTCTCTCTGTCTGGGAGTCGAACCCAGCTTTCGCGCGCATGACGACCATGACAAGCGCGTGTACTAACCGATATACTAACAAAGATGAGTATTGAACTCATATTTCTTGTAGTTGTTCTATATCTGCACTGTGTGCTTCCTATCTTCCTATCTTCCTGAAGGGATATGCCAAATTCGTATTGGTCACTTGTTGCGGTCTGGGCTGGTCATTGGAGTAATCAGGTATTGTTGGTCGCTGGGCTCAGTGGCTTGACTAAAAGATGATTGACAACTCCGCAAGTTATATTCGACAACGACGTTAATTAACAACATTGCATACATTTTCATTGCCAAGTAGCCGGAGTATATCGAATAGGTGAGGTCAAATAGAATCAGGGTTAGTCGGAAGGCAGGGCCCAGCACCCTCGCAAGGGAAGTCTGTGAGTCAGCTTCTTCGGCACTGAAGCTTTCGGTTTTTGCAGTTTTGAAGGTGAAGCTATAATTCCGAAGCCCCTCGAAGCCTCTCTCTCCCCTTGGCCTTCGGTCCTTCCAAGCTTCCCTGACTTGAAATCAATATTCTTCGAAGGAGTGATTCCAGGAATCAAGTTGGAAGCGAGCGAGCCATTCCGAGTGCTACCTTGTTCCTAAATGTGTATGCCCCTCGCTTCCTACCTAGGGTTGGAAATGTTTTTCCGGGCCTTGGGGCGAGAATCCCCCAAGAAGGCGAGGGGGAAGGGGGCGATTTAAGCCCATCGGCGGGGGAACGGGGTAGCACGTACTTGTAAGCCTTAGCAGATGTACTGGCAGGTGGTAGTGGAGCAAGTCCTATATGGTAGTATTGTTAGACATGGAAATGTAGCACAATCGCCGGATTGACTGGAACGATCCGAGCTTGAAAGCGGTTCTTATGGGGCGTGAGTCTGTCTATTTCGGTGAATGATGTGCCCCCGGACTCTGTGAGTGTATGATTCTCTCAATAGGCTGCCAGTGCTGTTGCTGCAATTGAGTAGGGCGGTTATTATTAGAAAAGCTATGGTGACGTGGAAAATTGAGTAGGTGTGTTGAATGGGGATACTCCGAGAGTGAGATAAGCAACGAGGCTTTAAACGCTCCCCGATATCATTGGCGTTTGAACACCTTGATTGATGATGGTCATACTGGGCTGAGATGTGCAAGAGGGGGGTGTAAACATGTGGCAGAGCCATGTTACATTCAAATCAGGCCTTGGTAAGCGTTGGGTCAAGTTTGGTATATATTGCTCCTCGGTTGGCGGAATATCTAGTTGACGCGCTGACCTCGAACGCTGGTTGGTGGGTGAGTGCAATGGCTTGAACGATGAGGACTGGGAACGCCTGTCCGGGAAGGGCAGCTGTGCAACGATGGTTACGCCCGTTTATTCAAGGTTACGATGACTGATGAGCTTGACATCAGGCTGAATCATCATCGTGAGTGATCGACTGCCTTACAATGATAGATTGGGTCCTCGTTGGCCTCAGGAGTCGAGTAACTTCGATCAGCTAAGCCTATAGTCGCCGGATTGGATGCCATACGCAGGTCGTCCACGAAATCGTTGCAAGTTGAAGTGGTTGCGTCTAATTAATTTTCCATAGGGTCGTCAAAGTTGAATTGTGGGGTTAGGAGATATGAATGCAATAACTCCGTTCCCGAGATTCATCATGTCACATCCACCTCCATTGCATGATCCTTGCCAGCGGACATTTGTATAACCGCTGAAAGACCCTTTGGGTAGATTGGGAGGATAAATACTAGTCAGAGGGGCCTTAGACGGGTGGATTTCATCATTTCTCATCTTGATAAGCCCAAGGGCAAGGCGCGCCGATCTGATCTTGATGAGGCTTCCCAATACGGTGCCAGTCGGAGTCCTGCATAACATTTTTGTAAAAAGAGGAAGGGAACAAAGATCCATTTGCTTATACGTACACGATGAAATCGCGACCTCTTTTTTCCTATTTTTTTTCTGATTAATTCCTGTGGACAAAGGAAGGCGACCCAGAGCAGTGGTTAGGTTTCCTAATAAGGTACCGCCGGCAACTTTTGCGTGGGAAGGGCTTCTGAGACACTGTCGAGTTTGCAGCCTATAAAAGGATGAGGGTGGAGATCAACAACGCTTTTCCCGCCTCCCACTTGCAATCATCCTCCCCTCCACCTCCCTCTCTCTACGGTTTCCCTCAATATTGCCCCTTAGTGCAGATCTTGTCCTAAGTCCTGTTTTGCCTTCTCGCAGTCTAAAGCGGGATAAAAGTTATAAGTTGACGCCATACCACAATGTCATCGACCATCTACAATGTGAGCAGCTATTCTCCAATTCTCATCCCTGGACATGCGTCACAGAGAAAGATCCGTGTAAATAAAATAAAAATGGTTGAATTCGCAAAGATGCCGCTTCCGTGGCCTCATTTGCCCATTTCTGACATCTCACATAAATACAGTGAACAGTCCACGTGTGGCCATGCAGGGACTACTTCTATCTTCTGTTCAATCTTGTTGTTCTTTGTATTCAAATGGCCCTTTCTACCCCACAGCATAGGTCCCTCCAGCCCACCGGCCCTCCTACCCCCCAGCATGCACGCCTCAACGAGTCGTTCGATGCTATCAGGCAGGAATTCGATGTCATGGCCAATGAGTCCAATCTCATACGCAGTCAGCGAGATGAATTTGAAACTAAAGGTGCTTCTTCAGTCATTTCCCCCTGCATCCTCGCTCTCGTTCTCCCATCCCCTTCCTCTCTTTCTTTTGCTTCAAATTGCCCACTCACACCGTTCTTTGCCGTGGCTAGTGGGATCCCAGATCAATGAGCTCAACATCATCCGTCAGGCGCTGTATGATCTTGAGACACAGCATTCCAAAGTCCGTCAACAGTTCGAGGATGAGTTGAACCGCCTTCGTGCGGAGCTGCTCGCTACACGACAGAATCTTCCCGGAGGGATTCCGCCACATCCATCTACTTCAGTCGGTCCCGCTGGCCCATCGGTTCCCCCCGGCACTGCCCCTGGCATCCCCTACAACAATGAGCCGTACTATGCCCGCGATAGGGATAGAGAGCGCGAACAGCGCGAACGCGACCGGGAACGCATCCTTGACAGAGATAGAGAGCGTGGAGAACCAAGGGACCGAGAACGTGAGCGCGAGCTTCAGCAACGGGAAATGCGTGACCGCGACCGAGAAAATCGAGAACGGGACCGACCTATCGACCAGAGGGATGCCAAGCGTCTCAAAGCCGACCGTGTAAAGACCGACCGACCTGGTGGGTGCTGTCATTTGTTCTCTGAACGTGTGCTGAGTACAGATTCATTAGACCATTTCAGCCCTTCTCTCGGCCCGGGGCATACCCCAAAACTGCCGCCACCGCCATCAACGACTGCACCTGGCGTTGGGCCTGGCCTGCCACCACCACCGCTTCAGTCGTCTGGCCATGGTCCGTATCCTGCGTCGGGCCCCAGCATTCCGAACATGCAGGCCTCTTTAAATGATCAGTCGGGTGCAGTCATCCCAATAAGCGCCGGGGCTAATGGTGGTCTGCCAGACGACATGGATTTTCATTCCGTCCCTCCCGAGTTCAAAAAGGAGGGACCTGACTGGTTTGCGGTATTCAATCCCAAGGCAAAGCGTTCACTAGATGTCAGTCTTGTACATACTTTGACGCATGAAAGGTGAGCAATGTGCTATCATATCGTCGGTCACCGCGGCTAAGCCCCGTTATAGTGTAGTGTGCTGTGTACGCTTCTCTGCTGATGGGAAATACCTCGCGACGGGATGCAATCGCACTGCACAGATTTATGACACCAAAACTGGAGCAAAGACTTGGTACGCATGTTGGCTTTCAAATGCTTCTAATATCTGATAAGGTTTATAGTGTATTGTTCGATGAATCAGCTGGGAAATCGGGCGATCTCTATATTCGTAGCGTGTGCTTCAGCCCTGATGGCAAGTATCTTGCTACAGGCGCAGAGGATAAACAGATCAGAGTATGTCATCCCTCTTTGCCACACTATGCTCGCTAACGTAATCAACCTGTTAGATCTGGGACATTGCAAAGAAACGCATTCGCAACGTCTTCGATGGGCATCAGCAGGAGATTTACTCTCTGGATTTCTCTCTCGACGGGCGCCTCATCGTATCGGGATCTGGAGACAAAACAGCTCGCATTTGGGATATGGGTGACGGGACAAGCAAGGTGTTGACGATCAATGATCCAGATTCGTTGAACAATGATGCCGGAGTGACCTCCGTCGCTATCTCTCCGAGTGGACACCTCGTGGCCGCAGGCAGTCTCGACACGGTTGTGCGCATCTGGGATGTGGCGACAGGTCAATTGGTAGAGCGACTCCGTGGTCATAGGGACAGCGTGTACAGTGTTGCATTCACACCCGATGGCAAAGGCTTGGTGAGCGGGAGTCTAGATAAGACGTTGAAATATTGGGACGTGAGCGCACTCGCGGCAGCAGGAGCCGTTAAGGGACGCAAAGAAGGGTCAACTGGTGGACCAGTCAATGGGCCTGGTGCTGTGATGAGGAAGGACGGGGACAAAGCGAGCCAGTGCACGATGAACTTCACGGGGCATAAGGACTACGTGCTGAGCGTTGCCGTATCGCACGATGGTCAATGGGTTGTGTCAGGCTCGAAAGATAGAGGTGTACAGTTCTGGGACTCGAGAACTGCGATTGTGCAGTGCATGCTGCAGGGACACAAGAATTCAGGTCAGTTATCACCTTGATTTTGAAAGATTGATTCTGACTTTTGGATCTTCTGAATAGTGATATCCATAGATCTAAGCCCAGCCGGGAACATCTTGGCTACGGGAAGTGGTGATTGGCAGGCTCGGATTTGTACGCCTTTTTCTCCCCTTACGATGCACAGACGCTTATCTTCGTTGTAAAGGGAATTATGGTCCAGCAGCTTGAGTGGACACGATCTATTTATTTTCCAGCCATCACCCCAACCTGTACTGTGCTTATCTTCTTCTGCACACGTGTATCCCTTCCTGTCCTTTCCGCTTCGTCCTTGACGATAACTGCTTTGGCTTTTTTAAACTTTCTTTTGCATCGAAGCGCATAATCTTGGTGTGCGCATTGCCTTTGGTCCTCCGCCTCCGCTCCCACCACCACGCGCTACCTTCCTCATCCAGTAGATGACTTCTTCATAGATAAGTAAACAAAAAATGGCCATCCCTCCAGTCCGCCTCCTCTTCCCCCAAAGATATATACAATATCTCGACAATTCTTCTGTTTTAAATGCTTTTTTGCTTTTG
>JASFDG010000143.1:8090-43142 GCA_036937095.1 Phaeolepiota aurea
ACAAAAAAAAAAAAAAAAATGGTAATAGATTTCCCAAATTCAAAACCGAATAACCAGCTCTGCGTGGGGTCTCGCAAGAGTCAATTTAATCCTCCCTGGTTCGGGTGTGTTCGGGGTGTGGTTCATCGGCGGCGTGCATAGCCTCGATAATGTGTTCGCGACGAAGCCACTTCTCTTCGGGTGTGAAGAACCAAGTCAATATTCCAAACAATGTGACGCTCCCGAATATGACGCAGGCCTGAATATTTCACGATATGAGCTGACCGAAGCTTGCAGGTCGAGAAAGCCCTGATACGACTTACGAAATTAAAAGTCTCGGAGGTGACAGGGAAGAAGAATGGCGATAACATGACCTGGCATTGTTATCAATTAATGAAGAAGGCGCTCCGCGGTGAAGAGACACTGACTGCAACGATAAGAGCATTGAAAATTATAGCCACAACGTAGAATGGCTTCGCGAATTTGCCGAGCTTGAAGTAGGACGATTGGAAGTGATTTGGAGTCATTGTCAGGCGGAGAAGTGCGATAAGGCCGTATGCAGCGATAGTCGGCACGCCACCCGCAGAGACAAGGGACGTGAACGCAACTTGGCTCGGAAGGATGGTGCATAGAATGACTGCTCCGAAGACGTAGATGACAGTAACTGCATGCTTTGGCTGCCCGGCTGCATCAACTTGGCCAATCCAATGGGACATAGGAAGCACTCCGTCCCGAGCGACCGCAAATACGAGCCGGGATGCGGCCACGATGGCAACGCTGGTGTTCTAGAAGGGATAGTTAGAACTTCGATGAGGATAAGAGTCAGACTATATTACAAGGATAAGCCCCAGCACGGCAATTGCGGTCATGAACACACTCCCGCCCTTCCCAAGAGCCAAGGCATAGAGTAGGACAAATGGTTGTGGAGCATCCAAAGCAAAGAGGACAGTCAAATCCGGTGTGCAGAATAAGAAGAGGATGGCAGTGATAAACCCAAGAACACCCGTTGCAATCGCACTAGTCAAGATTCCTTTGCCTGCGACCACTCTATGAATCCTTGAGCAGTTGTCGTGAAATGGAGTAGTGTGGTAAGTTTACCGAGCATTTTTAGTTTCTTCTGCGATATGGCCTGACGCGTCAAACCCAGTCATGGTTCCGGCTGTAAACAAACTGGGCAACAACTGAGGGTTCGGTAAAGATTTGCATTGTTATTTTCACGCACAACGACATGATCCAATTCCATCCGGCAGGTGCGCCGGTACCATTATCTGCAAACATGGTTTAAACTTCACCAGACCCGATATCTAAAAGCAGTCACCTACAGGTCATAGTGAATACGTCCTTCGCTGACCGGAATCCATATGTCTTGGACACGCCAATGGGAAGCCAAATTACGCAAAGGAAAAAGTCCAACATCATGAGGCCAATCGAAAAGCGGAACACAGCAGAGTATAGCCGGGGCGGCAGATAATTAATGGCAACAGCGACGATCAGCAATGCTTCTGAGATTGCCCAGATAAGCGCCCTCCATTTGACGTTGTCGTTTGTAATTCCTCCCGGAAACTCAACTTCCCAGACGGCAAGCTGAGACACGAGATAATTGGCAGTGGTCTAACATGGATTTGTCTTAGCTGGTGCACAAGTTCAGATGGCGGGAGCTTTACCTGACAGTTGCCTGCAGTAAACGTCATCCAGGCCGTGCAAGACCACCAAGCAACAATAAAGCCAAAGAACCGGGCATGCTTTGGCCCAGCACTCTCTGCAGCCCAGATATAGATTGAGCCGCTCAAGGGCAAGGCAGAACAGATCTCAGCAAGGACTGCTGCCGTAATTGTCATGAAGACAATCGTGATCAAATAAGAAGACCTGCCAGTAAAATATCAAGACGTGTACACGTTGGATGCAGTAAAACCAACCATATTGCCGCTGGGCCACCCGCCAACAGGCCAAGGAATATCGCAGACCTTTGGATACTTAAGAATGCATGGAGGAACCGCACGGAATGAGACCAACCTGACCCCTCCAATGAAGTTTAAAGCACAAAAGCTTGCGGCGAAACTTTCCAACAGGTGCCAGCTACGGTGAAGTTGCTACGCCATAATATGAGGGGGTGAAGTTGTACATTGCTACAGGTACTTACAGGCTTGTAACCAAGGCTTTGCTGCAAAATTAAACAGTCAGTGAATTCAACGGTCGCCCCATGAGCGGGGGCTAAAAAAAAATGGCGATGACACTGGGGGCTTCCCTACGCAGGTATGAGCGCTGTTCAGGTTCAAGCGGTATGATCTCAACCCTCGCGCATTTGCCATTCCCCGACGAAACAGACCATCACTCGACGAAGAGTGACGGCCTGCGAGATGATCGAGTAGAACAACAAGCTACGACGAGGATACCCGCAGCCATTCCAGTTGTACACCAGAGATTGACGTTACCAGTTTAAAGCCAGCTCAAAGATCGTAGGTTCGTCCCCAAGCCAGCAGCCGTGGCATTACCAGTTGCAAATCATCTTGGTCCAAAGATTGGCCGTCTTCATGATCGCTTTTGATAGAATCGGAAGGCATAGCGGACACTATAAGCTGTTGAGGGAAGGTGGGAATCGGACGTCAAATGCCCTACGTCTCTTATTCCCAAGACGAGAAAAAACTCCAACCCATATGGCGCAATTGATGGCCACTGACTAATCTGGGTTTTTACATTAAAAGGGTCATTGTTCCAGTGTGTGCCTGGCCTGTCTAGATATGTACATGATTTTTTTCCAGGTAAATACAAATGCAGACTTTTACACAAGTTCATAAGATATTGAACCGCTAGCGGTAAGCCAAGATCAACGTGGTGGTACGATATATACATGATGTGACGTACGGGTTTTAGGGCACGAATGAGCAACCATTCTTCGTTGGATACATCCGCTTTGAACGAAGTCTAGGCGCCAATGTTAAAAAATTACCGTAGTACATATGAAATGGTTTGCTTCTCACCTTCAATACATCTATACTTTGTCGAGTAATATGACTCAATATTTCGTCCTTATCGTCGAAATGTCGTCCGAACATCTTTGCTGATTGGTACACCGCGTGCTCGATTTTGACGGCAACACCTGCACCTGCTTGCGATTTTTTTACTATCTAATCATCGAGTTAGCTCATGTCTCACGCCTGAAAGGGATCTAATCATCATCACCTCTTGAGTTTTATGGTTGATTTCCAGAGACGTGCTTTTTGAAAACATTAGATACTCATGCATCTGATTATTTTCGACTCTTACATCTTTCCGAGATCGACGATCTCTTTCTTCCCCGTAGTTGGGTCATTCTTTACAACAGCGAGAGGCGTGCCAACCCTCAAGGTTCCATCAAGGATATCAACCCCCAGAATGATCGGGTCACGTTTACAGAAGGCAGCGATAATCTTTAGGCGACAGGGCCAGACCGCCTGAGGGGCTGCATCTCTTCGTTTAGCTTCTGTGATCTCTTCATTATAGGCTTTAAAGGAGTCGAAAAGGTGATATATGATGTCCGCTAGACTGGATGTTAGCAAGTTAAGACTACCGAGAAAGAGGCCACCTACCCCTGAACAAACGGATGCCCATTTCGTCTGCCATTCTTTCCGCGTCTTTGTCGACAGGCACATCAAAGCAAAGAATACAGGCTAATTCTTTGGCCTTTTCCAACATTGTGCCTGCGCGCATAATGTCACGTTTGTGCACAGGGCCGATATTGATACCAGACACTGGAATTTTGCTTGATTTGAGGAAGTCGAGCAAAGCTTCGAGGGAACCAAGTGTGGACGCTTGTACACAAACACCGCGACCTGATTTGTCGATACTGTTGAGCAGGGATGTAAGGTCGGACATAACTTCCTCTCGCAAATCATCTTCATCGTCATCTGGTCCTACCACAAGCAAGCGGGATCCAGCAATAGCTTTCTCGAGATCAGGTGCCATAATTTTGACACCGAGTGCAGCCTTGACCTCCTTGTGATGAACATAGGCAGACTAGTGGCCGGCCGATAAACGAGTCAGGCAGGAGTCTTATATTGATTTCGTGCTCTTACCTTGATGCGTAGCTCCCGAAGTGGCTGGGGCGTCAATAAAGCTCGGACTTGTGTGACAATCGGGCCGTTGAGGCCGCAGACAACGATCTTGTCACCTTCGCGTAGAATTCCATTTGACAGTACGACATCAATCGTAGTCCCCAATCCTTCAATGACTTTGACCTCCAGCACAGTACATTCGAGTTCAGACAGATACATAAGCCTATCGCTCATGCGTTGTTGAGTCAGGTTGACAAGCAACATTATCATGTCCGGAACGCCCTCCCCTGTGATTGCGGACGTTGGTACAAGAGAGACGTTGCGCGCAAAGTTTTTGTTGTCGTAATACAGACAGGCGTTCAGTCCTTCTTCAGCAAAGGCAAGGATCGTGCGTGCGACGCGGTCTTCGAATTCGCGTTGTACAGTGCGCGATTGCTTTGCGAGGGATTCCTGGAATGCCCCATCTGGAGTGGCATCCCAACCGTAGATACGATCGATCTGAGGGTCAGATCAGCAACAGTGAGCGCTTAGATGTGGCTTAAACTATACTTTGTTCAGGGCCACGATAAAGGGTGTTTTTCTGTCTCGAAGTAATCGCAAAGATTCCAACGTTTGAGCTTCTAAACCGTGCATAATATCGACAACCAGGATTGCGATATTGCACAGCGAGCTTCCACGCGATCGCAAGTTCGTGAACGATTCGTGACCAGGTGTATCAATAACCAAAAGACCTGGAACCTTGTACTCTTGCTCATTGTTCTAAACCTGGTGTCAAAACGGTAATAAAATAATTGCACGGACACCAACCTTGTTCAGGACCTTTGTTTTCGTTTTGATGGCATCGACAGGGAAATAGGTTGCACCAATTTGTTGAGTAATACCACCAGCTTCGCCCTCTTGAACATTGGTTTGCCGAATCTAGAACTTGATCAAGATTGAAAAAAGTACAAAGGCCCGGGGGCACCGACCTTGTCCAAGAGTTTGGTTTTTCCGGTATCGACATGCCCCAAAATGCAACATATAGGACTACGGAGATCATCCTTATTGCGGGCTGCTAATGCTGCTTCGCGAGCTTTCGCGCGTCGTTCAGCTGCCTCGGCTTTTCTTTGTGCGGCCATTTTTTGTGTAGTAGTCAATTCTTCATCCTCTGACGATGACTCTTCATCCGAGTCCGTCTCTTCAGAGCTATCATCGGATTCTGATGATTCTGACTCTGATGGTTCGCTTTTTGGCGGGGGTGGAGGCGACTTGACTGTGGAAGGTTTTGCGGTCGAGGCTGGGGTTGATTTAGCCTTAGGTGCTGGGGTTGCTTGCCCTTTCGGTGTCGGCTTCTCCTTTGGTGCTGGCGCCACCTTGGGTTTTTCAGTAGAGGAAGAGCCTGTATGCATTGTTAGCAGATCTGACGGTACAAGGTGGGTGGGCCGACAAACCCTTTGGACTTTTGTCTTCCTTGACAGGCGCGGGTCCTGGCTCAGGTTCATCTTCGTCAGTAGATGCATCCCAGGAGCCTTTAACCTGAGAGGATCCCTTGTCCTTCTCGTCATCGCTGCTTGCATCCCAATCCGATCTGACGCCGTCATCTTTGGCCTGGACTGGTTGTACTTGTGCAGGCTCTTCAGCCTTCACTGAAGGGGCTACCGTTTCGGGCTCTGGTGTTCTTGGTCTTGATTGAGCAGGAGAGGAGTCTTTGGTGACCGGCCCTTTCTTCTTGCGGTTGCTATATACGACCTTTCTAGGGGCAGATGGTCCTTCACCCGGGCTATGCTGAAGACCTTCGACTTGAACTCCTGAAGCCAAAAGAGCTTGCTTTCGGATTTCTGCCATTTGCTTTTCTTCCTTTTGTTTCTTGGTAAGTAGGCGTCCTTCTTTCTTTGCCAATTCCCGCTTCGCCTATGAAAAAAATCAAGTTCTGGAAGATATTAAGGGTGATGAAGGACGCGCTAACCTTCTCCTTCTCCTTCCTCTGCTGCTTTTCTTCCTCCTTTTTCCGCTCCTCCTCTTCCGCGCGCCTTTCCTCCTCTTCCAACCTCTTTCGTTCTTCCTCTTCCAAGCGACGTGCCTCCTCTTCCAACCTTTTCTTTTCTTCCATCATTGCCCTAAGTTGCCCAATGCCACCCTTCTTCTTGGTCGCCGTAGCTGACGCCAGAGCAGGTGTCGACTCCTCCTCCTTTTTCCCTTTCTTCTTCTTCTTCTTTTTAGAATCCGTCTTGGTCTCAGCGGCGTCGTGGTCTTCCTCGTCGTCGTGTCCGTCCGGCTTTGCGGTTTCATCTGCAGGAGGTGGAGGTGCTGGAGTTGCATCACCTCCTTCTGCCGCTTTCTTTGCCGCAGCCTGAGCCTTCTTTTTCGCCTAATGATGCGACGCGATTTGAGAAATTTGAACAATCAAATGGCCTCTGCTGGCACATACTTTCTCTTTCTCTTTCTTCAGTTTCTCCTTTTCCTTCTTGGAGAGAACTTTCGTCCCGGATTCGCCATCTTGACCACCATCTTCCTCCGCATCGGCGCCCTCTGCGGTTGCAATAATGGGCTCTAGATTTGTTGCGAGCGTTGGGCCATCTTCATAAGTGGCATATGGTAAATGGACTGCAGCTCGAATATCCGACATACTCACTGTGAACCGCCTCCTCCTCTTCGTCTTCGTCTACCTGTTTCTTTGACTTGCCCTTCTTGTCTTTCTTCTTCTTCTCCTTGACCGGTCCCCATTCTTCGTCTGCCAGATCCTCAGCTGTCACTTCAATAGGTTGTTTTGGTATCGCATCAGGTTCCTCATTTTGTAGCCCTTCGTCTAAACCATTTTCTTCTATCTTTGCTTTTTTCTTTTCCTTTTTCTTTTTTGTAGTCGCTTTAATGACCGACTGGGAGTAATGTGTAACGTGAGCCTCAAATGCGTCAGTGATGTTGACGGGCGAATATCTCACCATTAGACCCCCATAGTCCTCTTCGACTTCCTCTGCTCCGGCTTTTGAATCCTCCATACTGAGTGCTGCGAATCCAGTAAACTTGCTAGTCGATTTACTTGAGAAATCATCATCATGATCGTTGTCGTTTACGATGTTCTGCGCGAGGACATTTTTGCCAGCATCCTCACCAGCATCATCCCTGTATGCAAAGTCAAGATATCAGTAATGTATTGATAGATAAAGGATTGCTTGAAGGGATACCAGAAGTCATCTTGCTTCCCTTTTTTCCCCTTGTTTTTTGGAGGCATTGTACACGGTAGGGAGGAGCTAAATTTTGGACAGAAGGGTGTTGTTACAAAGACAATAAAGTCGAATCGAGTAGAGTCAAAGATTATCGACCGAGTTCCGAGCCCCGGCAAATTGCTGGGTCATTTTGTTTGTGCCACTGACGATTGAATGATCAATCATAAATTTAGTACAAACAACATAACCTTAACCAACCCCCACAACTGAACATGGGTTTGCTGACGATTATCCGTAAAAATCGCCAAAAGGAAAAGGAAATGAGAATCCTTTTTCTGTAGGCGTTGATACTGCGCCTGTGTGCTGTTGCTGATGTGAACTTAGTGGCCTGGACAATGCAGGCAAGACGACCATTTTGAAGAGGCTTAATGGTGAGGATATATCAAGCATAAGTCCAACATTGGGCTTTAATATCAAGACATTCGCACATGGCAAGTAAGGATTGCATGCGAGCCAGGCATTCGATCTTGACTGACAACCTTATTACACAGATACACTTTGAATATATGTTTGTTTTTCAAGGTCTGAAGATAATTGAGGCACATTCAAACATTAAATCAGGGGATGTCGGCGGCCAACGGACCCTTCGCCCCTACTGGAGAAACTACTTTGAGCAGACAGACGCGCTCGTGTGGATCGTTGATTCTGGCGATCGAATGCGCATGCCGGACTGCAAACAAGAATTACATAGTCTTCTCACCGAAGATGTGCGTCCTTGCATCATTGTTACTCGTACTATCTTGTCGTAATGATCTCTCTTTATCAGCGGCTGTCTGGCGCGTCGCTTCTAGTGCTGGCCAACAAGCAGGACTTGCAGGGTTCGATGACGGACAAGGAAATACAAGATGTAATATCCTTTGACTGCACACTTGAAAACTGACCACCAATGTCATTGCTATGTAGGCATTGGATCTTCGCTCGATCACCACACATAACTGGAAGATCTGGGCCTGTAGTGCTGTCACGGGCGAAAACTTGGTTTCAGGTTTGGATTGGGTCGTGAACGACATTGCTAGGCGGTTGTATTACAGCTCAACGAGTCAACAAACTCCATCAGGTTGACCCTTATCTGTCAGTGACCGCTTTCACTTTTTTAGAGGAATATGGGAGGCAATGTCAATTCAGTTTCCCCGCTATTCTACACGAGCATTCTACCGCTGTAGCGTGGGCATGCTTGTATCCGATCCCCTTCGAGGCCCCGCCAAGCATCCGAACCCTCCAATCCTTCAAGGGAGAATATGATCGAAGAGGCTAAAGGTAATTCGACCATATCGCCGTCAACTTACTTTAAGGATTGTTGCGAATCGCGTCCTTGTGGTGCGGCAACTTACGTTCATGCCGGTGTTCATGTCGACAGGGGACATATCGTTCTGTTGGAATTCTCTCTGTTCGGTCCTCTGATCTCTTCAAGAACTTTCTATCATTTGTTAGGCATCCGCTGCGCGTGGTATCATTGCCGTGCTCACTGCTGAGCACCCATATCAGGAAAACCTTGCAGCCTTAGGATGAAACGGCGGATGGTAGTTTTATCAACGGTTGAGCAAGGCATTAAATTTGGCAAACTGATCATCCCAGGCTACATCTTATCCGCCAAGCCAATGCTCCTTTCGGAAGATGGAATTCTAGAAATGTCGGCAACTGCAAGTAAGCTTATGCAGACAGATTTGTTCCCCGCCTCGAACGTGAGGGGCGAAAAAGAGGGAAAGGAAATTTAAACTCTTTTCAGCTTTCCGCAACAGCACGCGTCGTCCTTCTTCCCACAAGCCAGAGGCTCAAGATCTCCGGCCACCCTTTCGCACTCAGCCTTCTATGGTTGCATACTCTTTCTGACGCAAGTAAACACTATCACCCAATTTCCGCGATTGGCCGCTAGGATCTCACCCCTTTGCCAACCGCTGAAATTTTCTCTGACAGGAAGTGTATGATTAACTCATAGTTTCTAACTATAGAGAAAAGGAAATGCTGCCATTGGCTGTCTGTTTGGTCCAAAGGGAAAGAGTTTCTCAGGTCCTGGGCCTTGGTAACTGACATCTAGTTCGACAGCACGGGGCGATTCATTGACTGTGGAATATTGGCCTACACGTCCGTGTGCAGCATAATCAGGCAAAGGCCATTTGGTAAAAAATTTCAAGGGAATTTGTTTTGTATCCACATGTATATATTCTAGTTGTCGTCAGTGTCACCCACGACCTCCAGTGCCGTACTCAAACAAAAGCTTTACAAATGGAAACAGAAGAGGTGCGAAACACAGAAATGCGAGTGATCCTCGTTCTTCCGACATAGTATGTGTACTATCGCACCGACATACAATCTATCAACGGATCGAAGCCCAAATGTCTTTTTTCCACCGAATTATCCGGGGTCCGGTCAGTTTGTCCGCTGACGCGCTATATTTCGGTGCTATGCGCCCAATTTAGTGCAGTATCCGCGCCATGATCTGAAGAGGAATAGCTCGGGCGTTTCGAGGGAGTAGAGTAAAACGAGAAATGCAAGTGCGATGGTCTCGTCTTATACTAGTACCTCCATGTAAGGCGCGGAGTTGCAATTGCGATGGGAGCGTGAACGAAACTTGGAGCGGTGATACTGCCATCTACAAGGCGCGCTATTTCGACCATTATTCTTTTGGCACAACGATAAACCTAAGCGGGTACTTGCGCAGATGTTGGTTACGGAATGTCTAATGTTATACTTCCTAGATGGGCGGCACCTTGTTATCAACACTGCGAGGATATTGTATCAAGTCGTTCGCTCGCCGGGATACTCAGCCAATTCCCTGGAGATATTTATCTCCATGAACACATCCCGTACGCTCTCACTGATTGTACTATCAATCGCAGTTGGGCGTACCGGAAAGGCCGGCGTTTTGGATCAATTGCTTGAAGAAGCCGTGAACTCCTGATAGTGTTCATGGTGGGCGCGTTACAAGGAAGGTTTTTGATATTCGCTGCAATACAATCGGCCTCGATCGCGTCCAGACCAAGTTTTTTTATATTATGAACGGGAGTGTAAACCGTAAAACTTGAACCTCTCACCCTTTTAGGGCGACTTCGAGCAGGCATGGGTATCTATTATGGCTGGTATTTCTGGAAATTCCACCACGGACCAACTAAGGAAGGAGTCAAAAGGCTATCTAGATTGGCAACAGGAAGCTGTTAACCGAGAATTTGAAGTCGGTGTTTGTTGCAAAGTGCAACTGGTATGTAAATTTTCCCCCCGAGTTGAGATTGCGGGGCAGGAGGGAATCCCAAAGGAACCCTAGGATTCTGATGAGGTTGTAGATCCTGGGTTGCGGTGAATCGCTTTCCTTCTGTGGCCACGTGGCTGGACAAGGTGGCGTTGCTACAAGTTTGCGGTTTTAACAGAGTTGGCTTACAGGTAATATTTGCCAGATTAAATGGAAGGATTGGGAGAGATTTAGCGTTGGTAGAAAGCCGCTGTTGAAATGGCAAAGTGCTTTCTATTACGCCATGCTGTCGGTTATTGGGGTTCAGAGGATCTGGAAATTCCGAGATGTGATGTGATCAAGGAGAAGTGCGTGTATGGGTGAGTACATCTTCCTTTCTACGGGACAACCCCCATTTGAAAGAGCAGGCTATATCGAGAATGAGGAACGACCCTGTAGGATGTTCAGACACGCACTCATGTAATTCTAATCGCGCTGTGATATTCGCGAATCCTTTCTTTTGGTTTCAAGCAGATTGGTCTGCCAATTTGCCGATCTTCATCCACGCATCTCCTCAGCCACGGGAATCTGTCCAATTTCATCCGTAGCGGGTCCAACTGCATATAAGCCCACAAGCTCTTTCCCTCTCCCTCACTCAGTTCAGCAACCTCTTCTCTCTCAGATACACATTTTCTAACCAATGCCTGCACCTTCCTCCACTTGTGGTCCTTTTTCCTCCTCTTCAAAGGCCCTTCAGTCCACTTCATCGCTCCTGTCCTTGTCGACGCTGAGCCCCAGATCCTGGTTACTTTCTTTTGGTCAGTCCTCTGTGCCTCTTCTCTATCTCTCCCCATTGACTCCCACACAGCTCGCAGTTCAATTATCACTGTCCTTGAGGACGCAATAACCATCGGCCACCTTACAATCTCCGATTCCGAAGGGACCCACTATTATGGAAGTTACCAAAAGGGGTGCAATGACGTTCATCTCAAAATTGTCAATGACAACTTTTGGCTGCGAATCATGCTGTACGTCCTTTCAGGTATTCTGCTCATCTCTTGGAGTTTTAATAATTGCATTCACAGGTCTGGGGACCTTGGCTGTACGAACACTGTTCTCTAGGTCTTAGGTCGTGTGTTAACTGACATTATTAATAGTCAGTGAAGCATACATGATTGGTGATGTCGAGGTCTCCTCTCTCAAAGGGGCAATGAACGTATGTTGCCTTGTCCATATTCATCTAGTGCCCAACTGATTTATCCTTGGCAAAAACTTAGCTCTGGCTCGAAAATCAAACTGGCATGGAAGATACTCTCTCGTCCACCGTGGCACGCTTGTCGTCTGCAATCACCGGCCTTTACAACAGCTTCTTAGGGCAAACTCGCTCCCAAGCACGCCTTAATGCCATTGCTAGTTACGATCAATCCAATGAGCTCTTCAAGGTACGTTGTTCTTTTGACGCCTTACTTCATGATATAAATCAACACCGTTCCAGGCTTTCTTGAGTAAGGAGATGATGTACTCCTGCGGGCTTTGGAGTGAAGCAGAGGGTGGTGTTCGGGGGGATCTTATCACCGGCCCAACCCCCGGAGACCTGGAAGCGGCTCAACTACGAAAAATTCACCACGTCCTCCGAAAAGCACGCGTTCAACCTGGACACCGCATTCTAGAATTCGGCAGTGGATGGGGTGGCCTTGCAATTGAGGTGAGCCTTCTCCCTTCAGTATCAAAGGACATTAAACTTAGCATGTTATAGGCTGCAAAATCATTTGGTTGCGAAGTTGACACTCTCACACTCTCGATTGAACAAAAAAAGCTCGCAGAGGAGCGCATCAAGGCCGCCGGTCTCGAGGGCCGCATCCGTGTACACCTTCTAGACTATCGTGAGATCCCTGCTGAATTCGAAAAAGCTTTCGACGCCTTTGTCAGCATAGAAATGCTCGAGGTGAGTAGTGCCCTTACAGCACGAAATGCAAGGCTGAGAATTTTGACCCAGCATGTCGGAGCCAAACACTACAACACCTACTTCAAGCTCGTTGACTTTGCCCTCAAATCACGCAATGCTGCTGTTGTGGTTAGTGCGTCGACTTTCCCTGAGTCACGATTCTCTGGCTATCAGTTAGTGCTTTCCCTTATGTCCTTGCGTCCCTTATATATTATCGATTATGTTCTTTCTAGAGCTGAGGACTTTATGCGCCGATACATGTGGCCCAACTCCTGCCTGCCCAGTGCGACAGCACTGATCACAGCAGCACAGACAGCCTCCCACGGACGCTTCACCCTCGAAGGCGTCGAAAACCATGCCGCCCATTATCCCCGTACTCTCCGAGAATGGGGCCGGCGGCTGGAAGCCAACATGACCCAAGATATCATTTCAAAAGATTACCCTGCACTCAGAGAGCGTGCCGACTATGACGCTTTTATGCGCAAGTGGCAGTATCTCTTCGCTTACGCTGGCGCTGGCTTCGCCAAGGGCTACATCACCTGCCATATGCTCACCTTCATCCGTCAAGTGTGTATATTTTTTTTTTGGCTCGCTAAGGAAGTGCGTGTGCTGATCGCCTTCACTCTCCAGAATGATATTCCTGAACGCTGCGATTGAAGCCAAAGGAAAAAAAAAAAAAAAAAGGGGCTCAACAAATGGGCATGGATGGATTCCATCATCACCATCACCACCACCACATCCACCACCATCGTATATCTTTTCGCATCTGGGGTTAAATTAATGAGTGGTCTTGGACTCAAGCCAGACTTTTCTTAGATTTGGTTAGATTATTATATTTACCCTTAAGGGAGGACGCTACCTTTCGGACATAGACAACATGTATCCAACTAGCACGCATCAATTTCAATATACCAATTAACAGCGGACCTCCATTATCATTCAGAGTCATTGGTTTTTTTATTTCGTGTTGAGTTAATGATGATGAAGTATTATGGTATTGTATTCCTTGGCCCTCTGGATGATAGAACAATGAGATGTGACAGATAGGGAGATACATATAAAAGAAGGTATATCTAAAACGAAAAATGAAGGTGTGCATAGGTGTGCCGTGTAGCAATATCGATAAATAGAACGAACGAGCTGTAGTTTAAGATGCTAGGCGGGTTGGGTCTAACTTTGATATCCATGATTGAAGTTCCTTAACATTAGGCGCTGCAAGTGCATGAGAATTGGACGCGGTGAAAAGCGTGAAAGCAAAAGGTTTCTATGAGTAACAGTCAGACAATTCTGCGGAATAGATTTGACGAATGAGCGCACCCCCAGCAATGATTCCTTCTGTGGGTCATATTCCACGTTCACACCGGAAAGGCTGATAACACCATTTTCTTCTAATTCATTAGAATGGGCATACATGTGCAGATAGGGCCTAGAATGGGTCAGTGGTATGCGAAAAAATTGGCATAGAAGTGACGGACCTCTTGAGGACGAACCATCGCCGTTCCCAGGTACTTTGGCCAGCATCTACAAGCGTCAGCAGGTGACCTCTCTTAGTGGCGGTATCGCTACATCATGAAGCGTTAAAAATGTATATATCAGGGGATGGAGCGAATGGTGGCATACCTGCGAGGTATAAGTTTGGTTTCGGAAATAAATTTCAGCCCGTCTGGGACTGCGAAGGGGGTCTTCTGCTTTGACATGGCTAGACTCTCTTCCGAATCAACAGGGTTTTGGCTAAGAACAATCTAGAGTTTCCATAAGGACCTGCTTTCCCGGGTAACAAACCGGGGACAAACCTTTCCGCGATGGCCGAATTGCTTTTGCCATAAATAGAGTGATTTATTCAAGAGTTCATCTGCGCGCCATACAAGAGCCTCTGGCTCGATGGGTCTCGAGAGTGACGTTAATATGAATACCCGGATAGCTTGCACATCAGCTGCACGACGTTCAGTTGTGATCAGGCGAGAATAATCATCGACAACAGAAATGCCTCGTGCTTTCCACGACCCCAGGGTTTCCTCGCCTCTAACATACTTTTCTGAAGTATCCAATCGCCAGAGATCCTTTGGAGATCGAGTAAGAGGGGGAAATAACCGCACGCTGAACAGGGTACTTGTTTTTGAGAGGATCTTACTTGACCCAAAAAAGGTCAGCAGTTTGCTCGGGGGCGAAGCGTCACGAGTTTGCATCGCGATTGCGACATCCATACTGAATTGAACTGGGTCGCTACACGTTTCAACGGCGACAGCAAAGGTAAGTTGGAGGAGGATTCGCTGATTGGCAGCCGTGACTCGATTCAACAGGGCAGAATCATGCAAACTAGAATCCCAAAGGAGTTCAACTGATAAGGCCCCTGTTCCGTCGGGCCTAAATTCTACCACTTGTTCCTGCTGGATAGGAAGGGTCACCAACGCCTTGGAGGTCGAATCGTGCATTCGACCTTTGGGATCAAGCAAGCGGATGTTGCCCAAGCGGACTTTGGTGAAATCGGACCATGGCAGTTGTTGGCCTGAATTGGACAACAAAGATATGCCTATGCGCCGTTGTAACCCCTGGTGTACTAGAAATACACCTGGGTCAAGGTTCCCCCGCGATACCACCGGCACTGCAGCATATGTTCCGTCAGGAGCTAACTCAGAGATCTGCAACCAAGCGACAACATCATGCGATTGCTGCACATGAAAATCGTTTTCGGAGCGGCGCATGGAAGGTAGGGTTGCTGGCCGACTTTCAGGCGTGGACGGAGATGAAGTAGATGGAGGATAGTTCTTCTGTTCACGCAGCTCATCCCATCGTTCTAGGCGTTCCATATATGTTGGTTTTAACGCAGCGAAAAACTCGATGGGGGCGTAGCCATTACGAAGGTGATTCAAAACCTTAGAGGTTGCGACGACTGAGAAACTGCGGCGAAACTTCAAATCTGAAAGCGATGATTGCTCAATGTCGATTGATGAGGAGGGGAATACTTCTTCTGCAGATAAACTGGATCCAACTACTGATGACAACTTTACTTGGAGATGGACTGAGGAGAAGTCGTAGGGTGATAGACCTTTCACAGAATCGACTGTTAGGAAAAAGCTAAGCTTTGTGCCAGAGGGAACTGTGCCAGGCGCAGGGGATGCCGATCTTGTCGGAGGGGATGAGCCATTCAGGTGCTTCGTGGATAAAACCACATTAACCAGCTTGATATCTACTCTGCAAGAGCCAATTGCCTCCGATGTGTAGCGGCAGAAGATCGGGACGGTTGACATTGACGACAATCTACGCGAAAGAGGGGCGAGGGAGATGAGAGCATTTCCGATGAAGGAGTACTCTGGTGGTGGCGAATTGTAGAAAGGTTCATCAGAGGAGAAGTGTTGGGTGTAGGAGGGACGGTCGATATATGTGGTAAGGTTGCGCATTCGTTGCAGTTGTTGCTGTAAACGATCTAGTGACCATGTGTAGACCGCATTATAACGTTTGTCGATGACCTTGATTGCAACTGAGGGCTGAGTTGCAGAAGCTAGAACGGGGTCGGCTACATCGCCAAAGTTATCCAAGCCGGCAATCGTGTCAACAGCGGAGCACGGGGCAGCAAGAGACCCTCCGGAGGAAATGGTGAAATTATAATAGACATTTTTACCAAGTTCCTTGCTATGCTCAAATCAGTTCAGCTTATTGAAGATTCGCGAACGTCGCCATACCTGATAATGTTGGCCTCCTTGACAAGTACAGCACTGGTCAGTATTACCTCAGCCATCGAAAAATTGCGGTGCGCCCGCCATTTGTCCAAGACTTTCCTGATAAGTCTAAGTTGCTTGGCTGTATAAATGACGGGTTCAAATTCCATTGAATCTAGATCGGTATCTCCTCGTGCGCGAGCATCAATGATGCGCTTCATTTGTACCTGAACAAGTCGCAGTTGGTGCTCCATATGTTCCTTCTCGACTTTCAAGTCCTCAGCCTCCGTGGAGGAGTCTGTGATCTCCTGGAGGCGGTTTTCAAGCTGATTTTGGACGTCTCTAAGGGGATCATCGACTGCAGGACTTCCATGGCTCGGTCCATTCCAAACGCTGGTGTCATCCGTCGCAGCTTCGCTTGGTACTGGACGTCCTGTCTCGCTCCAAAGATCATCTGCTTGACTGAGGCTGCTTTCTGGTCGTGATTTGGAGTGATGATCCCGCAATGTCTTCACACGCGTGATTTTTTCAAATAGCTTGTTCAAGTCCTCATCAGGGAGGTTGTCGAGCGTTGGATCTAGACCCAGTCTAGCTAACGCTGCTTCACGTTTGGCAAAATTCCAATCAACGTCAGCTTCGCCGTCTTGGGACGATGTAGGAGAATCAGGTCGGGTGGAGTTTTCTGCGTTCGCTTCAAGTTCGCCGGCAGAGATGCTTAAATGCAAATTTGATTTCATGGTGGCACGGTCCCTTTGTTTGCGAACCTCTTCTGGGTTGTTGAACCGGAAAACATGGTTATCTCCTGTATGAAAATAAGAATTGGTCAACATATTTTGGCCTAAATCTTACCGAGGATGATGCGGAAACCAGATCGCAATTTATGTGCCTGTCACGGTTTAGCACACTGGGTAGCTAAGGCCACGAATAACTCACTTGACCAGGTGTAATTTGTTTTCCATTCAAGAACTGGAGAGAGGATTTGTAAGGGTTTCTCCGATCTCATGAGAATGCTCACAGTGACGCTGCCAGGAAGACACTGGATAACAACCTTTCCATCGGTATTTTCGAAATAACAGTGCTCGTCGAGAATGTTATCTCCGCTAAGTCGGATGACTGCAGGCTTTACGCTGTCCAGCCTTCCAATCTGAAATTAAGAGTGTCAATTTAATATCACGCGTAAGGCCATGTACGTACAGTTGTCTTCCCTGGCTTTAATTGATAAATCAAGCATTCACTCATAAGAGGATCTGTGAAGAATCAGAATGAGTTGATAGCTAGGGTTGCTGAGTGTCTTCTCGTACCTTCATTCTAAAAAAAGGTTTTTAGATCAACCTTCATGAAATCGCGTGTTAGAGATATGAAAGACGCACCAAGTTAACCAGATGAGGAGTCTAATAGAGTGAATTCAATCTCTGTATAGATGTAGCACTGCACGAAGCTGCTAACCTTCTTTGGAGTATGGACACCGACCAAGTTCTTTTCCACTGTAATACCGAGCTCCTCAAGTGCCTTCTCACGTTCTTTCTGGACCTCGTGAGTCCTTTGCAATTTCTCCTCCCAGGTCTCGTTCAGACTCTGCATGAGTTTCTCGCTAGCCTCCATCTGCTCCTGGAGCTCGGCCTTAGTTACAGTCTTGATTCGGCCATCCTTGGTTTGGTAGGTGACTTTCTGTTTTTCGGGTGGGACTGATGGGTCATAGGCGTCTTCGCTATTCGTCCCAGAGACACGAGCTATTATTGATGTCGATTGTTAGATGTATACATAACTGTGATTTCGTCGTACCTCTCAGCATTTCCAACTCTTCCTTGAGCTCACGAACAAGCTTCGCATTTGGATCCTCGTTGACCACTGCCTTGTTTTTAATCTTCTTGGCTTGATCGGCGTATCGCAGAGTGCTGAGGGTTTCCTCGTAATCAGCTGGCGAAATAGCTGCTATCATTGCAGTCTTTGAATTACCACCTAAGCTATCTTTCAGTAGCCAGGTAAGAACCTATAGAGGATTGAGCATAAACATGGACAAAAATGACGTTCCGACACACCGAATCACGATAAGGAACAAACTCATCAGCCTTCCCTTTCTTCCCTTTCTTCCCCTCTGACTGGCTGGCGGTAGCCAAGGCCGAAATGACCTTTCCCAGTGTCGTCAGCGATTTATTGATGTTTGCACCTTCTTTCAGTCTCTGCCCCGTTGCGCCTGTTGAATTTGCACGCTCTGATCCAGCTAAGTCCACCAAACTAGGGGAATAGATAAGCGTTCATTGTAAAACAAAATATATTCGACCTGGGCCAACCTTATGCGGGACACTTTCTCGGTGTCCAGATTTGTACCAGCATCATGCCTCTTCATAGTCAACAGAAGGGTGAAAACCGCATGAGAACGGGAAGATCTGGAAGACAACTTGTATTCGTGCTGCTATTAGTCACAAGGAAAGGAATTTTCGTACGTTTCATTCATATTTGTGGCGGCAACCGTTCGCGCCTTATTTCCTTCGTCCATTAGCGTCATCATTTCGTCATAGCTGCTAACAACTAGCTTAGACAAATCTTCCACGTAAGGTCCCAAACTTGGGTGTTCGCGAACCCTCAGATTCCCGGTATTCTTGGGATTCAACAGGTCGCGAACTTTCTCGTTATATATCTAGCAGGCGGGAGGTTACGATGGCTCGATAAGTTAGTTCAACCAACTGACCTCGATATATGACACCTCAACAGTAAAGGTAAGGTTTGAGTCTTGTGAGCGCTTGGTTTCAACGCGGTCAAAGAGCTCCAGGCATGTAAGGGGTATGATTCCCTTATCAAGTCCGTCTAAATAATTAGTGTCATCACAAATCGACAACGACTAGATGGAATTTACGAACATCCCATCATACTAAGTTGAGGAAGAAGGGTGAATACTTTGCTCAACCTCTAAGGAACATTATGGCCTACCTATATGATTTACCCGAGCCTACATTAAGGTAAGGTCATTTCCAGGCAGGAATCAACAAATGTCAGTTTCATACCAGTTTGTCCGTCTATCGGTTTGAAATGTTAGAGACTTAATCACACAGAGGATAAAATTTGATGCTTACAAGCCAGAATACACGCGTTGAACCCAGCAAATCCATGGTCCAACAGTTCCTTGCCTAAGTCATCATATAGGGTCTGCTGGGAGCAATATTGTGGCTCATCACGAGGTCCGGCAGACCAATAGCTCCTGTCAAAGCTAAATGCCATCGTCTTTCTCTCTGTTGCACGTTTGGAATCCTGGGCTGATCCTGTTTCCGGAGGGTCCAAAAATGTCTGACTACCCTGCATTCGGATGAGTGGCTTTGCACCCCGTGCAAGCTCTATATGTACCGTAATGTAAGTGTGAAGCATTTCATGAGATAGCTAACCACATACCGCGAGAGTTCAGTGGACGACATCGCACGACGACCTTGATGTTTCCATCCCCTCCTTCGGCCATGTCTCGATTATATCAACAATTTCCAAAGTTGATGAGCTACGCCTAAGAGGCGAGCTGTACTGGTCTAAGATAGAGTAAATGTGGCGGTTGGAAGGGCTCTGATGGATACGCGCCAGGCTCTAGAGTGAACAACACCAGCCCGCGCGCATGCAGCTTGGCAACACTACAACACGCGTATGTAATCAAGGATATAATGTCAGATCAAATTCAGACATCAGCCAAGTCACAATCACGTACGATTAGCAACACACTTTACCTTTGTAGCAAAACGGTATACAAACAAATGAGAACTTAAATTATGCAGGAGTTGCTGATGGCTTGTTTTATTAATAGTGTATGTACCAGAAGAAAATTACTTTCGGAATATACGCCCCTTTCCAGAGCGACTTCAACTTACGCTCATAGCAGCGCATCTGGGTCTGGTTCAGTGGTCTTGCAGTTCCATCTCTGACTAGTAGCGAGCATATCATTGCGTTGTTGTTGCCGTTTTGATACGGCAAAAATATTGCAGGAGCGAAGCAGCGAGGTTTAAAGGATATCAAAATCATCAAGCTAAGAAAATGTGACTTTAAGTTAGGTTACCACTCAAATTTCTTCAAAACATACCTCATCATTATACTGCAAAATCGTCCGTTTCAACTTGGAGGTGTCTACCCATGTCACGAAGTCCTCCATATGCCTAAGAGTCGATGAGGCAAACATTCAGATAATTTGCCAACCCAATTCTGACCTTGTCACAAGATATGCGGGATCCGTAACTGTGTCAGGACCAACACGAACATGACCTTGTTCAATGAATTTTGCAGCCTATGTCCAAGTGCATTTATAGTTTTCCAATGAACAAGGAAAAGTCACGTACAGCGCTAACTGTTTCTGACATTTTTGACATGCACATGAAAACAGCCAACCTCCTTCGACAGAACGCCGCAACTGTTAGCTTATTCTCAACATCGCTCAGCTTTGCGGCAGAATTCAGGACGCCCATATCATAGAGCTTTGATAGCAGCTGGCCCTCCATACGGGTTCGATATGTGTCTTGGGCAGGCAAGAGGGATATTCGATGAGCAAATGAACGAAGTGAACCGCATAATTTATTATATCTGTTGCACGAGTTGGCTACAGAAAAGTCAAGAGCAGAAGAGACGTACTTGTGATAATCTTCTCTATCCTGAATATGATATCGGCGCATGACCTTGATTTCTCTGAGGTTGGCATCTTGTTTCCACTACAACAAAATTAGTGATCGGCGAAAGTACGGATTAAAAAAGGGTTCCATACATTGAGAAAATCGACCTTCTTAAGGAGCTTTTGCTCATGGTACTTTAGTTTGCGAACCATGTGGGTGGGGAATATGTGTAGGGTAGATGGATTAATGGAAGATATGACAAAAACAAATAATGGCAAGTAGAATTTTCGCAATGTCCCGTTTGAGGGGATTGGGTGAGCGAAGCCACGTGTGGGACACAAACCGTTCAACAGAGGACTCATCGCCACTCACACCGACTGCTACCGTTTTTTCGTCCCTGCTCGCTGTCCTATACGGTCAAGGTCGAAGTCTTCTCTTTATCGGCCATCGTCGAGCAACCTTTTCATCCAGCATCCACCTTTTGAAGCCGATCGTCGGAGATTTCTCGTCAAACGAGCATTCTGCTCTTAGCTCTGTGAATTTATATTCACTTCCTGACAATCATATCTCCCCATCGTCTATGCTCGTCCACATCCACATTTCTGCTTCACCTCATTTGAAGTCATTTTTCTAATACACACCCATCTCTTTTCTTCATTAGATGAACGGCAACGTTCGAACAGACATGATTCGACCAGGTGGCATATCTCAACCTCCAACTATGCTTGGAATGGCCAACTCCCCCTTCATGCAAAGTACGAGTCAAGCTGGACAACAAATAGGACACATGGGAATGCCTACAAATCCCAACAACGCAAATCCGCCCATGGGTATGCTGGGCGGAGGACCCCCGAATCCAATGGCAGCAGGGCACCATAACCCCCGTTATCACCTACAGCAGCAGCCCTCTCTTCAACAACAAGCGCAACAGGCACAGCATAGGCCAGTGCTTATGAGAGGCCAAAATCTTCATGGTTTAAATCCGACCGTTGGCGGCTCCCATATGGGTCTTAATCCAAGTCTGGGATTTCCAGGGAACATGATGCCGCAACAGCCAGGCGGAAACGTTGCTGTACGGCGTGTATCCACGCAGGCACAGCCCAACCAAGGTAATCATCTCGGTGGTCTGCCTCAAGGAGTGCCAGGCAATATCGGCATCAACATGAATCCTCAGAACTCGTTGCCTGCTCACATGCGCCAATCCCACCAACCCATGCGGGTCCCTCAGATGCAAGGGATGTCGCAAGATCTGTCAATGACATTGCCTCGTCAAGGCAATAATCCAGGATTGCCTCGTTCGAATTCCGCTCAAGCCCAAGCCATGAATAGCTTGACGCAGCCGCCACTGCTGGGCTCAGTACCACATTCTCTCGCAATGCAATCTTCCATTCACCAAAACAATTTCCCCAACCCTGGTTCACTTGCTACCCAACATCAAGCGTCACATCTAACCTCCTCCCCTCGACCTGGGTCTCTCCCACCCAATCACGGCCAAAGCATGTCTATGGGAACGCCAGGATCATCGCACACCCCCGTGAATCGCCAAAGGATGTCCCCCGAAAATAATGCATCAATGGGATTCGTCAACTTTCAAGATCCAGTCTTCTCGCAAGGCAATACCTCTCGACTGGCATCAAACGGCGGACAATACCCGTTTGCGCCCTCTTCGTCCCCTTCACTACATATGTCCGATATGTCGTCTATGCCTTCAAACCTTATGAGCAACCCGAACAATGACAACCGCTCAGGCTTTCAACCCACGCCTGCGCAAGTGTATCGGTCTTCTTCTGGCCCAGAATTCGGAAGCAATTATGGAATGCCTCCTCCACAAAACGTGCCTCCGCGACCACCATCTCATAATAATACCCATCCTCCCCCTTCACAATCACAATCCCACCAATCTCCTCACCGAGCTTCACCTCTTCCCCAGGACCCCTTACCTTCACACCCCCCGAGGCCGTCATCACAGCCTCAATCGACCCCTGGACGTCCTTCATCGCAAGGAGGGCCTCGTACCCCCCGTTCATCACAACCTTCATTACCAAGTGGAACCTCGCTTACTGCTTCAGGACGAATACCTCAACCTCCCCAGTCGCAATCAATGCAAGGACAACATCTTCCAATTGCTCCACGGCCACCTCAAACATCTTCCATGGTTCCCGTTACTAGTATTGCCCCTGCACCACAAACGGGGGCAGATGTTTCACCGACATCTATACAGCCCCGGTTGGCGCCGCCGTAAGCGGATATGACAGTGTTTCTACTCTATACTAACGTGGTTAGTAGTGTGACGAACGCTCTCGGCCACGGACAAGGACTGATCCGGTTGTTGCAATTCAGTAGTGTGCTCTCAAGTGAAAGCAAGACGGTAAGCGTTATAATACGCTCATTTTAGCCTGCTCTTCATTTCAGCACATCCTCTATAGAAATTGCAGCTTTCATGGTGGAACGACCTCGTGAAGGAGTATTTCACACCCAAGGCAGTAATGAGATTTACTCTGTGGAAAGACAATCAAAGAAACGAAGCGAAGCCGTTTGGTTAGTCTTTCTATCATCAATACTCTGGCCAATCCTGACCTCATTGGTGTGACAGAGATCGGCGTACCAATACTGCCGCGGTTCTTTCTCGTCACCACTCAATCTGGTGTAAAATCTATGACTCTGTCACTAGATGGTGCACGGGAGCGGGTATATGGTTCAGGGCATGCCGTTGTAGAATGTGTCACGGCTATATGGACATACAAGTATCACAATGGCTACACGGTAACATTACGAGGGCCGCTCACCGCTCATGTTGTTCTCACCAATGCTCATCCGCCTGGGAGTGCTCCGGTCAATGCTCAGTATCTACTCAAGTTCGAAGAGTTTCAATTCGACGCCAATTTTCACGATAAATTCATTGCGCTGGAATCCATCTTGGGCTCACGGATACTGGAGTCACCAAAGACGCCACGCACGCGAAATGCACCAACGCCGACACCACCAGGCACAACCCCTCAGCAGCAACAACGGGAAGAGGACAAGAAGTGGGAGGAACCCCGAGTTGTCATTGAACGTGGGTCGCTACCGGGTGAACCTGTCAATGCCTTTGGTATACCCCAAGCTACGATGCGGTGTCTTGAGGTATAAATCAATTGTACATCTGCCAGTAATGAGGCTGACCAGCTGTTTGCCTCTAGCTTGCGGAAAGCGTGGGTGCAATGGCCGAACTGATCACTTTTTCAAATGATGAGCAATTGGGACCTATTGGTACGTGGATCTAATTACAAATAAAAATTAAATTGTAATAGAAACGTAGATGCCCTTGCCAAGTTCGCCGCCAAGATTCGTGAAACGCGAGTGGAGCAGCCATCCATGATGAACGGAGTCAAGAATCCCATGATGATGAATCACTTTCCTTCCTTTAACATCAAGGGAGTTGCCAACACCCCTGCTGTAACACTATATTCCAGTGCACCTCCTTCTGTGACAAACCCGTCTGCCAATCCTCCTCCACAACCCCCCCTTGTTAACTCGCCCGCCAATGCCTCGTCCTCTGCGTCCAGTTCGCCGCAGAAGCAACATAAAACAATACCACAACCGTCAGGTTCTGCCTCTACGTCGGTCACGGTCGCCTCTCCTGCTCTTTCGACCGGAGCAGCTACCAATGCGAACACTCCCTCGCTTTCCAACAGCACCCTCAAGCGCAAGCAAGGTATCGATGGCGCGTCGCCGACTACTGGCCCGCCTGAGCAGCCTCCGCAAAAACGTGTAACCCGGAAAAGAGGACGGACTCATGGTGCATAATCGTCATTCCTATCTTTTACAATGCTATATCTTGTTTTCAACCCCTTTCCCTTTTTTGAACCGATTCGCACTTGTTAATCCCTTCATCCCCTTTTCCTGGCTTAGAGTATGTTCTATTTACGCTATCTACATGGATCTCTTGCGGAGACAATATGTTTTATCATTGAATTATTTATCTTTTGTACTTGTACCACCGAACAAAAACTGATAGCGAGCCTGCACATGCTCTTGATTGGAAAGCACGCATGTCGTTACTGTGGGTGATTAATTATCTGTGATAAAATAACAGTCCCAACTCCCGAATCGCGTGTCTAGTGGATTCCACCAACATAATGTGAGAACTTGTGTGAAAATATTGCACCCAGATGCGCTTGGTACCCAAGTGCACAAAATAATAAGGTATACAAGGAAAGCCCTCAGCCGCTCCTGCTGGAGTAACTTAGAACATGATCTCGTGAGCAAAGTCACATTGATCTCCGTATTTGCATCTGTTAATTCCGGAGGTTGCATCAGTCATCGGACTTATTTTAAATTTTTGTTCAGTGCTCGCCTTCCTGATGCAAAGAAACTGCATGGTTTTCTTTTATTGTGTCTATAACCACCGCCGTCCTCGCCGCGTCCTCTGCCCCGCCCTCGCCCCCTTCCTCGCCCTCGCCCTTCCGTCGACCAGCGCGCCTGCTCAGCGTCGTCCTGATATCCTTGTCCGAAATCAGCCGGATATTGATTAGGCGTCGGCCACGTTTGATCGGCGTCGCCGGTATAGCCATTCTGACTAAATTGGGTTTGCAAGGCTGGTGCAGCAGCCAATTGTTGCAGGAGTCGTTGCAGCTGCTCGGTGGGTAGTGATTGTACTGCAGCTAATGTAGCGCTAGAATCGAGCCCAACTGCTTTCAAATCTACGCCTTGCGTGGCAAATGGCATCCCATTTAACGCCGGGCCCATGTTATCCCCAGCAAGTTGACCAACAAGATCCGCAACAGACGTAGCTGGTCCATTCCAGAATATAGCGTCAACTTCGGGCCCCACATTTAGAACCTTGACGTCTTTGTCGACGTCTTCTTCTGGAATAACGGAAGACGGTTCTGCGGGTGAATCGGGAATATGCGCCGGCGACATGTAGACCGCCCCCAAGGCAGTCTGCTCGCGCTGTTCCTGTAAAACCTTTTCCTGGCTCGCTTCTCCACGCTGCCTTAGCTCAATATCGCTTGGAATATCCAGCGCTATAAAGTAGTTAGATTCATCAAGACTGAGATGAACTTGTGACTCACGGATGGGCTCAGACCAATCGACAGTTTCCTCAAAGAGGTGTGCATGTAGCGCAGCTCCTTCTCCCCGATCCAGATCGCGCAGGCTGTGTGGCGTATGTATACCCTGAAGAAAAGAAACATGCCGAAAGCAACATTAATGTACAGTACGAGAAACACAAAAGAACGAGGCTGACATCTACGGGATCGTCGTCATATATCGCTTTTTCGATGAGACGTATCGACTCAAGCTGGCCATCGGACGGCCAAGTCACCGACTTTTTCTTTTTGCCGTTCTTACCGACGCCGGTTTGTGGAGGGGTGTTGGCGGAGGTTGGTACTGGTGGTGTCGGTGCAGCAGGCGAGTCCCTTCGCCCTTTCCCCATCAGTTTGAGAGCCTCTTGGAAGGGGTCGATCGATGAAGGCTGGGCCACATTCGTGTCCTCCTTCTTCACCTGCACAGGGGGTGGGGCCTTCTTGAAACTTGGCAGCTTGGGTTTCTGCTTCGGGGCAGAGAAGAATCCAAGGTCTGATTTGGCGTCCTTCACTGCCGCAGCCACAGGCTTGACCTCTTTCTTCACCAATGGTTTCAACGATGATGCCGATCCTACGGCAGCCTTTTTGAGGGGAGGTGGCCCTTTACTAAACGGAGGCTCGTTGGGCTTCCGCTTTTTCGACTTGGTATCTAAAATGAAGCTTTAATATAATATTTTTTTAGCAGACGGACCGGCATGACCCACCATCAGCCATATTGGTATCAGGGTTTTTGGAACCCTCTTCCGCTTTACTGGCAGCAACCATTTGACGCCATCGCCGTTCGATATTAGAGGCCATATCCTTGATCGCTGCATTTGCAAAGCGACAATAAAAGAGACATCACAGTTAGATACATTTATTTTATTACGCAGGATTGTCCGGGGAAAATGACATCATTATTTGACTTTGCTCTTGTTTGCTCGGGAAGAGCCAGAAAGAGGAGGAAAGGGTTTGAAAGGACAAGTAGCTCACCAGGTGTCGGGGGCTCTTTTACCAGTTTGAATACAACCTTGCCAAGCTTTGACGACGTGAGCGAATCCATGGTGAAGGGTAACCGGTCGATAATCTACTCATAGGTTAGATGGACCAGCTCAGACGGTGCATTGATGGGACTTGCGTGTAACAATGGCATTATCGTCTCAACAAGTCCTGGGTCATTTTTCCCATTATAAGCGGCCTTTAACCATTCACGGGTGATGTCAACTGCTGTGGGATTTTCAGACCAAGCCCGAAAGTAATGATTCCCCGCGCCGTCTCTGATTTTGGTCAAAATTTCCTGTCTAATGTTGACATCTACTTCCTGAGATCCAAAATCAGATATACGATCCACAAGTGTAGCCACGGCCTGCGCTCCTGTGAATGCAGATGACTGTAAAAGAGGCTTTATTGACACCTGAAATTGTTGTTTTCGCTCTTGTGGAGTTGGGCCTTGTGGAGTATGGGAAGTTGATGCAGATGGCACGGTAGGCGAGAAAAAAGCAGACGTTTGTTTGATCATTGAAGTGGATGGCGTATGCAGTGCTTGTGGTGATAGTGTTCCTTGCGGTGATGGCTGCGTTGGCTGTCGATAATAGGAGCTGTTGAACGGCTGGAGAAGCTGATTGTAAGGGAACTGTTGTTGCCGTGTTTGAGGATGCATTGATGATTGTGGGGCAAAGTTTTGTTGGTGTTGAGTAAATGATGATTGCATGCTATTCGACGTGGACGTATTGATGGTCGTCAAAGATGGGCTAATAAAAATCGAGTAAGGACACACAGAGAGAGGATTCGTCAAAAATGAGACATACTCGATATTCATGGGCTGCTGCTGAAGGGTGGGCGAATGTTCTTGATGAGGTTGCGACTGCTGCTGTTGTATCTGCATCTGAAGATGTGACTGTTGGGGTTGCTGTTGTTGAGATGACGTTGACGTTGAGGGCATCGAAGAGCTTGTCGTTGCACCATTCAAACTTGAATAATTGGAAAGAGGGACATGGTTTTGCTGAGGCCAAGGATTTCCGTAGGCCAGCGTGTTATATGACTGAGGGCCCATGAAATTGTTGGAATAGAAGGAACCATAGAAGGAGTGTGGGGAAGAAGCCAGCATAGAGGTTGACGAACTCGGGCCTTTGGAAACAGGTAAGTATGGAAAAGGAAACCATGATGAATTGCGTACCCGTGAGGTCTCCCAACGTTGTAAATTCACCCAAATCCATGCCTGATGTGGCGCTCGTGGGTGAGCCGACACCAACCCCACCACCCGTTTGGGAAATAGGTGTTGAACGATCCTTTGTCCAGTCATCGACGAGGGTGGAAGAGACTCTATTATCATGATGAGCGATTTGGGAGGGTTCTGACAGCAATTGAGGTTGCTGCATCCACTGATACAAATTGGCATGATCCATCGCGTCTTTTTCTTTTTTTTATCGGGGGCTCAGCGTTCTGAAGGCAACTATTAACGGCTTATTGGGATATCAAGCTCGTGCAGCAAGACCGCACTCGTTCGCTAGAGCCGCCTCGTCGAGGCTTAATACTGTCAGCTTGGTCTGTGCGGTCTGCAAGGTCGTTTTATGACCCGTCGTTGGCAGTGGAGGCGCGATTATACCCCTTGTTCAAACTCCGTTTCAAGCTCCGTTTCTCCCACGCTAGCCTGAGACAGTTTATGCAAGGAAAAAGTCTTTTTTTACTAGGTTCAACAAGCCTGTTGGTTTGATATTCCTTTTATCACTTGCAATGTCTTCCGATGTTACTGCATTTGAAAGCCACAGGGCCCAGGTGTGTACATCTCACACATGATTTAATTCTCATCATAATTATATTTACAATGCGACCAGCTTGTCAACAGCCTCACCGTTATCGCGGAATCCATGCGTACCTGTGCCGGAGTAGCTGAAGCGTTCGCAGAAACTGTAAAATGCTCTGGCTTTTCTACCGACGTGGCAAAGGCCGTTTTGACCATGAATGAACACCTCGCGTCGCTTAACGCGTCTGTACTCGGCAATCCCAACGCGTCCGAGCTACATGATGGGGACGCGCCTGGTAAAGGAAAACGCAAGGCCGCCGCACCCCCGGACGATGGTGAAGGGCCGAAGAAACGAAAACGCAACACTAAACCAAAGGATCCCAACGCGCCGAAACGACCCGCGTCTTCCTACATCATGTTCCAGAACGAGGTCCGAAAAGCGATTAAAGAGCAATTTCCCAACATATCAAATGCCGAGCTGATGGGCATGATCTCGGAGCAGTGGAAGACTATGCCTGAGCATGATAAACAAGTGTGTTTGCCCACCTTTTTACCTTGGGTTCCGATCAACCTGATTATCAACGTGCCCAGACTTACAATGATGCGATGCAAGAGGCCAAACTGCGTTATTCTCAGGACAAGGCTGCATACGAAAACCGTTCCCCAGAAGAAGTTGAGGCAGCTAACAATGCAGCTGCTGAAGCACTGGCTGTGGGTTTTACGCTTATCACAGTGTGAATCTTTTGTTCATTTGTTTGCAGTCAAAGAAATCAAAGCCAAAAGCCCGTGGGCCTAAGGCATCCGATGCCACAACCAAAACGTCAACGGTAGTCCCAGCTCGCCCACCCCCAACCATCGCAGAGACTTCACCCAGCTCCGATTCGTCAGATGGATCTGAGGTCGATGATTCCGAAGCAGAGGTTGAGGAAAAGGAGGTCGATTCAGGTTCGAGCAGTGACGAGGAGGTCATTGCACCAAAGAAGGGGCGGAAAGCGAGCGTGACGCCCGCCGTGACGCAAGGAAAGAAAGGCAAGAAAACAAAGGCGTGACAGGCCCGCACGGACACAATTTCTGTTATTTTAACTTTCAGTTAATCGTCTTCTGATATCGATTCTTATGTTACAAGGTCGGTACTTGTTGCTAGGCCTCAATGGTGTCATGATATTATTGCTTGGGACCCATAATTCTAATCTTGTCATAATTCTCCCTCGGAGAAATGCATATCCGAAGGCTGCGTGATGCTGTGGGTTGCTTGTAATAGCTGATTAAAACTGCAACAAAGCTCAGTCCACTGATCCTTCATCCTACTCTCATGTCCGCTCCACCTTCGTACGCCCAAACCACAAACCCAGATTCTCGTCAACTGCCCCCTGGATGGATCACGCAGTTCGATGCAAAGTCAGTGCCATCTTATCTCTATGATCAGTACTTTACATCGTCATAAATAGTTATAAAGCCTGGTATGCATCATAGGCTCAGATGAAGGCTCAAGTCGAACCTTATCCAGGTTCTATGTAAATACACAGGCTCAACCTCCGGTCACCACATGGGTCCATCCTCTCGGCCCCCCACCACCAGTGCCTACTCAGTATGCCCCGCCAGGAGGTCCACCCCCACAGAACAATGCCTATGGCCAACAGGAAAAGCAAGGCTACAGCTACGACAATCCACAGGGGTCCTACTCTGGATATGGTGGAAATAGCTACCCACAAGGTCAGCAATATGGCGGTGGTTACTCCGGGCCTAGCCAGGGCGGCTATGACATGCCAAATCAAGGCTGGCAAGGCTCCCAACAAGGTGGCTTTGGAGGAGGAGGCAGTAAAGGTTGGTAAATGAATCTAGGCATCCTGATATGATCTCAAAAAATACATAGGTGCAGGAGGCATGCTTGGAGGCCTCCTCGGCAAGGTTGGCGGCGGCGGCGGCGGCGGCGGCCACGGAGGTGGAGGCGGCTATCCTCAGCAAGTAGTATACCAGCAAGCACCCCCGAAGAAGTCAGGTGGGATGGGTGCAGGCGGAATGTTGGCCGCTGGTGCGTTCTTCCATATTGTCCTAGATTCTTGCGGTATATTTAAACCCTTTGCAGGTGGTGCTGGTCTCCTTGGAGGAGTGTTGCTAGCTGATGCATTAGATGATGGTATGTTCCCTGATAATCATACATGGTTGGTACATAATCACACTTCTACAGATAATGGAGGTGATGATGACTTTGGTGGTGGAGATTGGTGAAAGCGCTGCGACATCGGGCTTTTTCTTTTATAACCTTCCTTTTTCTGTGTAATGTTCTCCAACCAACTGCATGCTTTTTGTCGTGGACGATAAACGTTGATTATCTTTGGTTATCACATCATGAGGCAGTGCTAGTGCAATGTTCACATGGCTTCAACTGTCAATCAATAAACAATGCCAATGTTGGCATGGTACCGCAATTTGTGACTGAGTAATGTGATACAGTACATCAATTCGCGTGTATCACGTGATGTGACCGTCACCTCATTAACGTTGTTGTGCTTTGGTCCAATTTTTTTAATGCTCTGCACCTGGCAGGATGGCAAGAGTAACACGTCAGTCTGCTCGTAATATTGCCTCCAAGTCCTCTGCGAGCGCTACTCCGACCACCAGTGCATCTCCTATCTTCAGTTCGAGGAACTCGGTTGCCACTGAAACTGAAACTCCATGTACATCTGATGAAGGGAGCGTGGTGCTTCAACCTACCACAAAGGCGAAAGCATCAGGCAAAAAGAGAGCAATTGAGCTCGACGACGATACATTGGACGAGGATATAGACGCTCCCGCAACCAAACGTCGCGCTGTTGCGAACAGGGCTTTTGTCCAAGTCCCCAGCCGAGAGGGTCCCATTGCATCGGTGCGTTGCTGCCCAGTATGCTGGCTTCATAGCTGACCTTTTATTTTTTGAATAGAAGCAGGCTCGGGTAACTGTCGGTAAAGGGAAAGGGAAAGCCCCTGCATCCACCCCTTCAGACCACGACAACTCAGAGACAGACGTCAACTATCCTGGAGACGCGGTCATTGAAGAGTCCGATGTCAGTGGGTCTGAGTTTGTTGCGTCCGAGGATGATGATGTGTTCGAGGATGATTCAGAGGCAGAGGAAGTCATGCTCGATGCTGCGATACGCGCGTCAATTCAAAACGCAAATTCTCCAAGAAATGGCGCTAGCTCGTCGTCGACAACGGCAGCGGGTCCGAGTTCTGCTGCCATGCTGCGCGCTGCTGCAGCCGAGCGAAGGATTTTACGCAATAACATGTTATCTGCTGTGGCCGCTTTACAAGTAGACATCGCCAGCGACAACCTGGACGACCTGTCTTCCGCAGAAGAGTCTTCGGATGAAGAGCCCTTGGTGAAAACCATAGGCAAATCTCTAGCGACAAAAGTAGGAGCTACTATACGGAAGACACCCGCGAAGAGATCTTCAACATTGTCAAAGCTCAGACTGGAGCATCGAGCAAAAAGAAAGGCTTTTCTTGATGAGAGGAAAGCCCATAAGGCAGAAGAAGGGAAACTTGCGCGGAAACTCGGTCGTCGTTTAACACACGTTAGTGGTCTGCCCGGTGCTACGTATGGATTCTCCGCTGACTGCATGTTGCAGGCAGAGAAAACAGCGCTCGCGCTTCACAGATGTCATCCAGAGTTGAAGGACGTTTGGGGTGACTTGGAAACGAAGCTTCAAGTTGCCACTCCAGCCAAGGCAGAACAGCCGTCTAACTTGAAGTTGACCCTTTTGCCTTTCCAGCAAGAGAGTTTATCTTGGATGCAAAAACAGGAAAAGGGAATCTGGCATGGGGGTGTGCTTGCGGTAAGGTTAATGTTGTCATCCCTATGAACCCGTGACTGAAGATCCTTTTAGGATGAAATGGGGTGAATACTCTTTGACCTTTCACCAAAGCACTTGCTAACGATAATGTGTAGAATGGGTAAAACCATCCAAATCATTGCTCTGTTCGTCACCAACAGTCAGAAGCCCAACTTAGTTGTTGCGTAAGTTGATTGAGGTCTGTAGCAATAAGACACGCTCACCTTGAATGCTAGTCCGACTGTCGCAATAATGCAATGGAAAAACGAAATTCTCGCACACAGTAATGGTCTTTCTGTTCTCGTTTGGCATGGCGCCTCCCGACAGTCGGACACCAAGGAGTTGCAAAAGCATGATGTTGTAAGTCCTTGTTTTCGATCTAGAGAATTCTTCGGTTAATGCGCTCCAGGTCTTGACTACATATGCGGTTTTGGAAAGGTGAGAAATATTCTAAATGAAGAGATTGGTCTTCTCACTCGACCGATTGTGTAGCTGCTTCCGCAAGCAACAGAGTGGGTTTAAACGCAAAGGCAAAATTGTCAAGGAAAAGTCACCGCTTCATCAGATCCACTGGAATAGAATTGTGGTATGTCCAAGAGATGAGGAAGGGATAAAGCCGTCGTCTCACGCGTGGTTACAGCTCGACGAGGCTCACAACATCAAGGAGCGATCAACAAACACGGCGAAAGCTGCTTTCGAACTCAACAGCAATTATCGATGGTGTCTCTCTGGTACGCCCCTCCAGAACCGTGTTGGTGAACTCTACAGTCTTGTGAGATTCCTTGGTGGTGACCCATTTTCATATTACTTCTGTGAGTATCAATATTTGTTGGATGCCGGTCTTCGTGAATGTTTATCATTACATTCAGGCAAACTATGCGACTGTAAATCTCTCCATTGGGCTTTCTCGGACAAGCGATCATGTGACGGTGCGTTGACCGGTTGAATGAGGTTTAGGCAACTACTCATCATGGTTTAAGGTTGTGGACATAGCCCAATGCAACATGTATGTCAGCTTGCCGATTTATAGTCAGAAATTGATTGTGCCTTGTAGACATGTTTTTGGAACACTGAGATCCTTACGCCAATCCAGAAGAATGGAATGTCTGGGCCTGGTGACATCGCGTTCAAGAAATTGAAGATTCTTCTAGATAGGATGATGCTTCGCAGGACAAAGGTGTGTTGTGGCATTTATATGCTTCTAAACTTACCTCACTATACTCCTTAGCTTCAAAAAGCTGATGATCTCGGCCTTCCCCCACGCACTGTTATTGTACGACGTGATTATTTCAGTCCAGAGGAGAAGGAACTATATTTGTCTTTATTTTCTGACGCAAAGCGGCAATTCAATACCTATCTGGACCAGGGAACTGTATTAAACAGTAAGTGACCCTTCTTTGACACGCCTTGACTGTTGCTGACGCCACCTCTAGATTATTCAAATATTTTCAGTTTGTGGGTATTGCATGTTTGTACCCGTGATATACGTCTGACGCAAGTCGTAGGTTGACCCGCATGCGCCAAATGGCATGCCACCCGGATCTCGTACTCAGAAGTAAAAATAATGCCGCCAAATTTATACCCGACGACACAGGGGAGGCCACTGTTTGCCGTATCTGCAATGATGTAGCAGAAGATGCCATCCAGTCTAGGTGTCGCCATATTTTCGACCGCGAATGCATCAGGCAATACCTCGATGCTGCTCTGGAGGAACATGTATGTCTGATAAGCCAATTATCTTACTTTTGCATCAACTTACACCCTCGTAGCCTGCGTGCCCCGTGTGTCATTTACCTCTTACAATAGACTTGGAGGGACCAGCGCTCGAATTGGAACAGAATGTCGCAAATGCGCGACAGGGTATATTGGGGAGGCTTAACTTGGAGACATGGCGGTCGTCATCGAAGATTGAAGCCCTCGTGGAGGAGCTCTGCAACCTTAGACTGCAAGATGCGACCACGAAGAGCCTGGTGTTCAGCCAATTTGTCAACTTCCTGGACCTTATTGCGTATAGGTTGCAGAGGGCTGGGTTTAATGTGCGGTATCATTTGCACTTTTCATGTTTTATGGCTGATGATGGCATTTGTAGATATGCCGTCTGGAAGGGACAATGTCGCCTCAGGCGAGAGATGCAACCATCAAACATTTCAGTTCGTGTGATCCAATCTTGTCTATTGCCTTGGATATGATAACTCCTTGATTAGTGAATAACGTGAATGTCACCGTATTTCTCGTTAGCTTGAAAGCGGGAGGCGTCGCCCTGAATCTTACAGAAGCATCCCGAGTTTACCTCATGGACAGTTGGTGGAATCCTGCGGTAAGACTGTTCAATCCTGTTTTCCATCGAGCTTCAGTGTTGAACATGTGAACTAGGTTGAATACCGTAAGCTTATACAATGAAGGTCACGGAACGCGTACTGACCAGAGGCTTGCAGAGGCTATGGACCGCATTCATCGCCTCGGACAAAGGCGACCCGTTCAAGCTATAAAGCTTGTCGTTGAGGATAGCATCGAGAGTCGTATTGTACAGGTGTGTTTTTTGGGGCTTTACTTCGTCTTGGTGCTCATCGTGCACTGCAGCTCCAGGAGAAAAAGAGTGCAATGGTGGATGCGACCCTGTCTTCTGATGATTCGGTGAGGTTTCTATTGCTGCTGCTGACACTTTTCAACTATTAACCAATTACTGTAGGCGATGGGGAGACTAACACCTGAAGATGTAAGTCCTCCGTTACCAGTATTAACTCTCGCCACTGATCCATCTGTGAAGCTTGGATTCCTTTTCAGAGTAAGATTTTACTTACACTTATGGGTTATATATGCTCATCTTCTTTCAGTTATAATCTCAAACCATTCAAGGGTGGGTACCCTTGAGGAAAGACAAGGCATAGATAACCCTGTCTT